>VZTT01041202.1:27736-43175 GCA_013400855.1 Buphagus erythrorhynchus | reverse complement strand
CTTGGGGACAGCAAAGGAACACAATCTTCATTAAGGCAATTGACAGGATATTTGATGCAGGAACAGTAATTTTTTGTCACACAGTAGTTTTGGTCTGGTAAGAGTTATCTGGAGTAGCAGAGAATATTTTACTAGTTAATCTTTCAGACTAGGAAAAGCCTAATATTCACTGAAAATTATATGGAAGTCATAGCCAAAAAGAGTAATTAATCCTTACTAGCACTTAAATGGAGGAAACAGAAATAAGCNGTGTGACACCCCCAGCCCCTCCCCTGCCCACAGACACAACTATACATTTACACACGCCTAAATTAAGGACTTGAATGAGATTTAGATTACAGAAGAAGAGAATATCAACTACTTTATTTCTTATGGCACAACCTGATTTTTTTTCCCCAGTTTGATCACTTTGGGAATCCTTGACCCTCTTTCCCTTAGATTTCATCTAGCTGGGGGACCTATCATACTTCAATGACCTGTTCTCCTGTAGCAAGAGTTCAAGAGGCCAGCTCTATTTCCAAGTTTTGCCATGTCAGCAGTTCTTTTTAGTCCAACTCTACCCTTTTATCTGCACTGTTTATCACTCTGCTTGCTCATGATGGAAAACAGTATTTTCTTATCTCTATTTCTGACATTCTTCCTCATCTTTGCTCCTTTGACCTTTTCTGCTTCAGGTCCTCATGGAAGCATGGGAAAAAGGGGTCAACCCAGAAGGAAACTCTACAAATCCCAGTAACTGGGACTTCAGCAACTCCTTTTTTTTTGCAGGAACTGTTGTCACCACCATAGGTGAGGTACTCTCTTTCCTTAAAAACTGGTATTTCCTCCAACTGTCCTGTAAAGCCCCCAGAAATGTGTAATTAGTAGTCAGAATACACCTGCAAGACAATCAACTACTATGGGTTATGGTTTTCTATTGGTTTCCAACTATGCCTGTAATTTTTCTGTATACAATATTTTATACTCCCAAAAAAGCTGAGTGCCTACTTGGTACATGCAAGATCATTTTGTACATGGACAGCACATCTTTAGGTTGCTTTGAAGCACTGAGTTGCACTCACCACAAAATCAGAGACCTATAGAAAGTTGCAATAGTACCTGGAAGAGTAATATTTTTTGTGTTTAATTTTTAGCTAGTAGTAGTGAAGGCAAAAGGCTTCATCACAAGCAATGGAAATTTGCAGATAGATTTAATTGCAGAAAATCATAGATCCCCAGGTTCCTGAAGCTTAATGTAGTTGAGCTTCCAAGTGTATGAACACTCCATGATGCCTGCAGCTTGACTGTAGAGCCTTTTCATGTTTTCTTCTTTTTTCCCAGGTTATGGTAACCTGTCCCCCAGCACAGTGGCAGGGCAGATCTTCTGTGTGTTTTATGCCTTATTTGGAGTGCCCCTCAACCTGGCCTTCCTTAATCAGCTGGGGAAAGCTCTCAATGCTCATCTGCTTACCCTGGAAAGATGGGTGCAAAAGCCAGGGCGTGCCCAGGTACAGTGTCAATTTACCATTTGTTTCCACTATTTTAAAACTAGTTAAAGTTATTTTCTCAGATATCTGCTGCTGCTAGCTTAGGTTTCTTTGTGTGAACTACAGCAGTTACATGGCCCTCTCTATCAGAAACTTGATAGACTTAATTTANTGCCCTCACTTTACTCAGCAAATTTCAGAGCACCTTTAAGGTTTGATTTGTGTTCCTCTAAGCCTTTGCCTTGAGATTCAGATTCACTCAGCAAAACCATAGACCTAGTGACCTTGGCAGAATACGTGCGTGTACACACGTTGCCAAATCAAGTTCTTATTCTCCAGCCTATGCCAGCATCTATCCAGAGTCTGGCTCTGTGCAAAGGCAACATATTTTTATGGCCTAATGATCTGGCTGGAATTAACTTTCCTGTTTGTGCCAGCAACTGAGCACTTCCTTCCTCTTCTTTTCTTAAAATGCAAATACTTACAGTTGTTACAGTTTATTACAGTTACTTACAGTTTATTTGTAAGTCATTGAACTACTCCAGATATTTTTTAATAANTGAAATATTTCAGAGTTCTGGCACAAGTTTTCTTCTTTTACATTTGGAAAATCTCTTGGGTCACTGCATTCCTTATCTACAATGGAAAAGCTATAAAGGTACCATCAAATGCAGACTTGGATTATATAAGCAAGAAATTCTTTAGCAGCATAACCTCTGCCTGTTCCCCAAATACATGCAGCTCTACCACCAGAAGGATTTTCTTGCTAGTATAGCTGCATCTTTCCTGAGATTTCTGATAGCAGCTCAGAGATGTGGTCTTTCTTTTTTCCCTTTTCACACCTGAGTTGACACCTCATTTCCGACAGAACGCCTATGGTCAGACAAAGCTTTGGAGCTGTATCTGCTTGTTCGCTCTGAAAAGTTTATTCAAGGAAGTTGGTTTATCTCCTTATAAACAGAATTTTGTCATATTCTAGGAAATAAATTGCAATCAGTTCTTCGTTATTCTTGACTTACTGTTCCTAACATTACAGGTTTATACAAGAAAGTTCTAAAAAGACAGGTTAGAAAGTAAAATTTCATTTCGGTATGTATTTTTATGCAAAGTTCATTATGTAATTAAATGCTATTACAGTACTGGAATTAAGTAAATGAGAACAACTGAATTATATATCAACTATAATGTAAATCAGTAATTCTCAAACTGCTCTGCAAATGAGGCAAGTGTTATTACACAGTTAGAGAGACATGACACATAATATAGAAGTGACTTGTCAAAGTCACCCAGTCATCTGAAGCCAAGTTTCTCAAGCTCAGAGCATTACTTTTCATGTGAGGTAATTCAGGGAGAGAAATTAAAACATGATATCTGGACCTTCTACTTTATAAACAGTGATTTGGCTTTTCATCCAGTCACAATAAGCTCATTAATAGAAAATCATACTCCAGTTTGATTGCCCTTGAGGGCATTTTTAAATAATTGCAATGAGTTTGCATCAGCCCACACATCAGAAAATTTCACCAGAATGTACCCCCTGGAAACCCATGAGTTTCTGATCATCAGTCCAAAACTCCTAAAATCCCTTCAGGACCCATCCACTGACCATTCTTTGTTCCTATCTACTGCAGTCACATATGCAATAACTCCTCTCCCCAAAGACAGATGTTTGTCCCGAGAGGCACAGATGTGCCCTGTGCTAACACAAACCAGTTCTGCTCTGAGCACTTCTAAGTTAAAAATAAAAGCAGGCAAACTGACTTCATTTAGGTTTCATCCAAACCGATTTTTGACTGAGCTCTTGGAAGCCACTTTATAAATCTTTGGAAGCTGTCATAGTGAAAAGTACCCTAATTTGTTCTTGCCAAACTTTGTTTCATGAGTTATGCGGTACATGGTGATTTTCCTCAAAGGCAAGAGCTAGCTGACTACAAGAGCAACTATACTTGAATTGAAATTGTAAAATGAGTATTTCATTCCAATGGCTGTCATAGTAAGTCTGAAAATATGACTAGGACATTCTTGAAAACTCATTGCATAAATGTTTTTTTAAATCCTCCTTTTTTTCTTAAGATTTTCTTTTTCATGGTTAGGTACAATATCTATGTACAGAGTAAACAGTGAGCTCAACCTGCAGTACATGGAAGCACTTCCTTATCCTTCTTCTTTTTTGCCATTGCTCCCAGGTGGGGTGGGTTTGTGATTCAAGAGCAAAACAGACACAGCAATTTTGAAAAGACAACTGCTCCATGCTCTTTAGCTGCCATCTTCCTCTTCTCTTTCAGGTGGTTCAAACACTGGCAGTGGCCATCTTCCTGACCACTGGGACCTTGCTTTTCCTGGTGTTCCCACCATTAGTCTTCAGTTATGTAGAAGGCTGGAGCTATGGAGAAGGCTTTTACTTCACCTTCATCACTCTGAGCACCATTGGATTTGGAGACTATGTAGTAGGTAAAAAAGAATATGAACTGGATTGAGATTTGTTGAAATTCATAACTCTAGTATAAAACTAAATACAGGGAGCATAGATATCCATTCCACTACAGATCTGGTCAAGAGAGAGCTCAGACAGACCTGTAACCATGAGCTAATGTATTATAGGATATGAGCATTTATTTTTCTCTTGACAGCCAACCTGAGAGTCACCCAACTCACTTCACACATGCCACTGAACACTCATTCAACAGTGGCTGTGTTCAGGCTGGTACAAATATTATCAAGAGTGAAAGGTGGAGTATAAATAAAATTCCTATTTCAGTATTAAGCCTTTGCTAACACTGATTTGTTTTAGCAAGTGCCTATAATTCTCAACAACAAATCATATCAAATATTAAATAATCAGTACTTAAAATGGGGAGAAGATTACTGAAAACCATGGGATGCCTCTGAAAGAAAGCAAACCCAGTGACATTACATAGTCTTTAGACCTCTAGGTTGAGAATTTTGTGGTAGAGAGGGGCTATTTTTCCACATACTTACTGGAACAAATGCATAATCTTAACAGATTATGTCTAATGTGTTTATTTGTTAAAAACTAGGGTTTCTTGCTTCACAAGTAATAGCTCTCCTCTCCTAGAGGTCATGTCACAAAAGGAGATAAAAAAGAATCCCATGCTGAATCTGGCACTGTGGAGTTTCATGACTGTATCAGCTGCACTGATTGTCCATGCTGTGGAAATATCAAACCAGGGATTAAGATTCTCATAATCATTTAATTAAAATGGCTACATTTCCCATATTATCCAAGTGATTGTGAGTCCCAGGTACTGAGTTAATATCACCCTTCAAAAAAAAAAAATCACTGCATCATTAAATTGTAGCTTTCTGAATTTTCTGATATCCCCTGTGTGCCTTTTGAGTAAAATAGGGTTAATATGGATTCAGCATTTAATTTCCAAGATTTTTTTCCTTTGTTGTTGGCTAGGAACCATTGACTTTGAGCATCCCTGATTAATACTAGATATGGCTATTTTTATTATATAACCTCAGCTTCAGGGATTTCATGCTAACTGTGCTAAGCTTAACCTGAGAGTTACCCTGAAAAAAAAAAAATCTATCTCCTGATGGATCACACAAGCTCATTAACACATATACTTTTGCAAGGAGTGGAGAGGGTGTATGAGTATGATTGTTTAGCAGACCAAAGCTGCCAAGATAAATATACACATTTCCCTGGATTTTTCAGGCACGAACCCCAACAAGCACTATATCCCCGTGTACAGGAGCCTAACTGCAATATGGATTGTTTTTGGCTTGGCCTGGCTGGCTCTGGTCTTCAACGTGGGAGCTGACTTGATGGAAAGATACCTTCAGCTAAAGTGGCACAAGTCTGACTTAAGCTTGGCAGAAGGAGACACCACCAAATTGGAAGATGAACCTGAGCAGCCTAGAATCCATATCCCTAGCTGAGCAAGGTACAAAGAAAGCAGTCTTGAAACTGCATCTTCCATGTGTATCTCACACTATGCAACCCCTGTGGATAAAGGACTAAACCACAGGGCGTGGCTTGTTTCCTAAAGAGGAAATGTTTCAGGTAGGTGGAAATTTCCACACCCTGTGTAGGCATCAGCCAGTTAAAACCCCAAGGAGGGAGGATACATGGTAACATAGCTGTGCCAGGATTGATTTTACACGTCTCATTCAGGCAACTTCCCCTGAAGTAACCAATTATTATCCTTTCTCTTTCTCTAGTGGGATTCAGTTCTTACAGTCACTCATTTTCAAAAAAATCCAGAGTGACTGCCTCCCAGCTTCAATAAGAAGTCATTTCACCAAGAATCTCAAATGGAAAAAGTCAGGTACAGAAATATTTCTTCATTTCCAATCAGAAAACAAACAAAACCACAGTGGAATATCATCAGTTATGAACACCTGCTTAATGATGTCCACCCAATTAAGATTCAGTTGATATTATCTGAAATGAACAGCTTTCACATAAAATGACTCCATTTCTTTAGTTTCTGAGCTAAAATGCTTCTCTTTTAATTGTGAGGAAATTATGTGTCCGTCCAGCTCTGCCTGGACTGTTACAATTTGTCTCAGAGCAAACTGCCAGCTCAAAGCAGGTCCTTATCACAGTTCATTTCACAGCCACCTGAAAACAGCACTTTAGACTAAATCTAAAAGCAAGGAGACATCCTTATTTCCAGCCAGATCACAAATAGCATTAGGGCCCAGAATTTCCTTTGGGCCAGTTCATAGAAGAGCCATTACGCACCATACAGAACCGATGCTGTACATTTACCTCTAAATAAGGTCAGTGATAGGTTTTTGCATTAAATCTGGTCCTCAGTCAGGCTCATTGTGTGATCCATCAGAAACAGGGAGATTGAATTTATCCCAGTTATTGTAAGTCCAAAGCAGCAGCAGCTATCCCCAAAGGAGCTGAAAAACCAAAGTACATATATGCACCTAATAAGGGACTAGTCACTGAGATGCAGATCTGTAGTCACACTCTCTATTAAACTCCAGAAACTTGATGAAACAGTTATCCATTCATTTGGGTACCATGCTCAATCATCACTAACATGTTTCATAAGCATGCTTGTAATTATATACACGCTGCTATTTATTCAGTATGTTTATATCTCGTAGTAACCATCAATTAATGCCTTTGAACTCATTTATAAGTGGAACTTTAATGTAAAGGATGAGTGAAATATGGCTGGGTACGTAGACTAGCCCCAAGCTAGCGTATATCTGACAGACTATAGTGACATCAAATGTCAGCCTTTCAGCAGCTGCTTTGATATTTCATTTTGGAAATGTCCATAAAACATGTAGAGACTTGTGTAGGTCACTAATTTTTTTCCTTCATACTTTCTGAGCTAGATTTTTATTTCTGAGGAGGGTCACAACAGATGTTTGTTCTTACACCTGACAAGGTGCATGTTTTCTTTGCCAGTTGCTGACTCCAGCATAGTGCAGTGTGGCTGCTCAAATCTGAAATGCTGGCATATAAGAATGCTGGTTATGGTTTATTCAACTAATTTAAAATAAATATTCAAATACTTATCCCATCCCAGATTTCCCTCATG
Source organism: Buphagus erythrorhynchus (assembly GCA_013400855.1). Lineage (NCBI taxonomy): Eukaryota > Metazoa > Chordata > Aves > Passeriformes > Sturnidae > Buphagus > Buphagus erythrorhynchus. Next base: position 36,172 of record VZTT01041202.1, on the reverse strand, counting down.
TCTTACTACTACCTACCTCACAGATTTTTATCTCCTCGGTTTTTGCACTGATCTTCCTCTGTGCCCTCAGCTATTCCCATAAATTTATGCAATAGCTTTCTCTGTAGACTTTCGCTGAGAGCAGCCAACTCTCTCCTGTCTGGCTTTTTGTATCTTTGCAAATCTCACGGGAAACTTTGTCTCTCAGTATTTTCTGTTCTTCAGACACAATGTTTGCACTTGCATTTGTTAACATCATCACCATCGCTGTACTCTGTACCTGCCTTGCTTTAACACCATGAAACACTTGTGGCCTCTTTATGTAAAAGACAAAACTGAAGTTCTGCTGACTTCTACATCTAACATGTTTTCTTCACCTTGCCTTTTTCCATGCCTTCTATACTTTATCAAGCCACAGTCAGCCACAGCACATGCACTAGTCTAAAGGTGATCCTATCCAGTGCTTTACACCATGCCGCATGCCATAAAAAATGATAAAGAAGTTTATCAGGGATAGAAAGCACTTACTGACAAAGTGTTTCTTAAAATTATCCTTACTTGACATCTGACCGCAGGAAGTTTGGATTGTTTTTACTGCAGTCCAGAAAATTGCTCCTGTATCTGATACTGATTTTGCAAAGTAGCAGCAAATGGTGAGACTATCTCCTGGATTTTTTGCTACTGCTGCATTTACTAAAGCTGACAGTAGCTGCAGCAGTTCTGCACCTGCCCAACAGAAGACTTAGAAAGCTACCTTTAAATCAAGCATATGGCCATGTTGGAAGAGAAATGAGAAGGATGCTAATGCCCTCTCCTGTGCTACATAAGCAATAGAAATTTCTTGCTTATTTTGTCAATTTTTCAAGGTTTCTGAAAAGCTCCTAACTGTCACGCGCATCTATAATAAAAGTTACTTTGAGATACATACTGGGAGCACTGGCCCAGGTTTTGGGCATGGATGCTTTCTGGCAGTGTTCCTGTAGCAAAAATGTAGCCATCAAGTATCAACTGGCCAGCTAAGAAAAGTAAACTGGAAGAACTGCAGGATCACAAGGACTTGCTATGAGCCAGAGGAGCACACAAAAGGGATTCTTTTGGTCTAATAACCCATTTTACCCGTGGTATATTTCTGCCCAGAATGGAGAGCACACATGCTCAGCTCCAAGCATGGAAAACAGCCCTTTTGCAGCCTCTGGATGTGGCTCTGCGGGCTGTGGCAGAAGCAACAGAAGTGTTCGTCTGTGATGTGGAAAAGTAATGCTTTGTCCTGAGCAGCTACCACCTGCAGTCCAGGGCAGGACAAGAAGCAAATGTCCCTCCAGGTTTGCACTTACCCTTTCAGCCTACTCAACAAGCCCTTCATCATCCTCAGATATACATGCTGTCCTTCCAGGCAACACCAAAGTATCATTGGCTGAGATTTGAACCTTTCTCAGTGGAGATGTAAATAGAAGACTGGCCGACAAGTGACGTTTCTGAGAATACTCAAGGAAACAGCCATTTCAATATTATATGATTCTGTAAAGATTTGTTGGGAATCTTGATCTCTTCCTTCCCAAATTCCTTCTAGTAAGCACACGCCTGATATCCTGCATTTTCACAGCATGTCTTGTAGTTAAAAACCTCAAGTTTTTACCTGTAATTAGTTTTATATATTTTTAGTATAAGCATTAAATTCTATATGTTTAGTCCATAATGTTTCAATATAGTTACAATCAGTGTGCTTTGCATAAACTATCTGGGTTTAAATACAGCTAAAATGTCAAAATGTAGCTCACATGTGTCTATTTCCTGATGTTAAATGTGATGAGTAAATATATACTTTTTAGTATCCTTGCATTTTTTCTTATGTATATTTTTACGGAAGGTTTTCTTTTATATATGTATATAATTCCATTTTTGTCTTTAAATATTACTAAGTAATGACTATCCTGAAAAGGCAGAATTAAGACTAAGCAATAAGCAGCATTATTTTTTTTTTTTTTTCCCCTAAGACTGTGCTCTGGATTATATCATTACCCTGGAATTGGTCTAGCCTTTGCATGTTAATTTCTGCATCTCACCAGTGAAATAATATGTTTATGCTAGTCAGTTTAAAGCACATCTCAGAAAACCATGAATTAGCACATTACCAGAACATTTCTAGGGGGACAATACATGTTTGGAGGCTGCCTTACTTGGAATAGGATGTACACACCCTTGGCAAAAATAATCACAGGACAGCGTGAGAAGATATTGCTCTCTGACAGTGCATAGAGTCATCCTGTGGAGAAACTTACTAGCTTTATTCTCCTTTATCTCATATTACGTAACAAAACAGGTAAATTACAAAGTTCTTATACACCCGAAACGATTTGATTGTTTTATCTACCAGTGAGAGAACAGAAAGGAACATTGGTTGCAGTCTTATATGAGAACATAATTAATCTAATAGGTCTCAGAAACTACCTAAATGAAGAAAGTTGTCCCATCTTTCACAGGACAATCACAAATTATAAAAGGAGTCTTAAAAAGCTGCTACCTTTTCACTTATTTCTATCGAAGGATTGTTTTCACAAACACCTGTTTGCTGCCTTTTAAATTAGATTAGCAGCTGAGTGCAAGAGGAATGCAGATTTATTCAGGATGCTAGCGTACTGCTCTCTAAGTAGTGCCAGCTAGGGAGGGAAGCCCTTGGGTTTGTCGGGAGGGAGGCTGGGTCGCATCCCTTGGGGGAGCGACCGGGACTCGGAGCAGGATCCCGGGGCAGCCTCGCGCTTTGGGACAGCCAGGTGGGAAGCGGAGCGGCGCAAGGGAAGGGCGAGGGTGGCGGGGCGGGCCGGGCTAACAGGGCGAGCGGCGCGACCACCTTCATTTCCCGGCACCGCCGGGCTCTGGGCTGCCCTCCTCGCCGCTGAGGGTGGGAAGGGGCAGGCAGGGGGAGGTGCTGGGGGCCGGGCGCCCTGCCGGGCCGGCGCTGCCCTCCTCCCGCCCCGGGCCGAGCCGCTTCTTCAGCGCCGGGGGCGGCGGCGGCAGCGGTGCCGATGGTGGCGGTGCGGCGGCGGCGGCGCTGGGGGGTGGCCGTGCTGCTGGCGGCTTACGTGGGCTACCTGGGCATGGGCGCCGCCGTGCTGCAGGCGCTGGAGCGGCCGGCCGAGGTGCAGGCGGCCCAGAACCTCCTCCAGGTGTACTTAGAGCTGCTGGCCAACCACACCTGCCTGCAGGGGCCCGTCCTGCAGCGGCTCATCGAGGTGAGCCCGGGCACGGCGGCGCAGCGGAGCTCAGCACCCGCTCCGGCCCGGGGGGCGAGAGCGGGGCGGGAGCGCCACCAACCGCGCCTCCAGCCCCAGAGTAACTTTAAACAAAAACCCCCAAGCTTCTTCCCTGTGTAAGTGTGTGCGCGCACATCATCCTGTCCCGAAGGACAGGTCGCGTCGGGCTCCCCCGGCTGATGGAGAGATGCTTTCCTTCTCCGCTGCCGTCCGCGGGGTTTGGAGCGCCGCTGTCCTGGCCGAAGGCAGGCGGTGGCGGAGTGTCCTGTTCTTAAGCGACAGTTGCCTGCGGTTAATTACAGGTGGTTTAGGTTTGCTCTTGCGAAGCAGGAGTTAGTCTGTGACGTCTTGCAAGTGGTAAATTCTAATGGGAAGTCTTTGTGGTGGTGAATTTAATTGATGTTTATACTAGTGTCAAACTTTTTCCATCTTCTACTTGTTGTTTAAAGGGAAATAGAAAGTCCTTGGGTCTCTTAAGTTATCCTTGAAAATGCTTCTGAAGATATTTGCAGGATGGCTGCAAAACAAAGCAACAACAAATGCAGTCTTACTAAGGTATAGATAGTTGCATTTTTATGATACAGATACAAGCAAAATGACATAAACGGGTTCTTTCTTTGCTCAGCTTTTGCCTGAAAGAGAAAGACCTACAATATTGAAGTGTCTTGAGTACTTACCCAAACCCTTTGATTTCAGTAGGTGGTTGGTGGTAGCTAAGTATGTACTTCCCGCTTTGGTGTGTCTGCCTCAAATAGGTGTTGCCAAACACAAAGAAAACCTAGGGTTGGTTTGTTTTGTTGGGTTTTTGCTTGTTTGTAAAATCAGTGTATGATGGTGTCTGAAAACATAGCAGCTGGCCACTACAGTTCAAAGAATCTAAAAGAGACTTGGATATATACTTTTTTTTTCTTTTTTTTTTTTTTTTTTCTTTTTTCCTCTCTCCAGCAGAGAGGAAGATACAGAAGTCATCAAATAGGATAATCGTGTCAGGTGTTTCAGCAAGGCTCTGGCAGACAAAATTATGCTGATACCCTATGTCGCATTCTCATCCCTTGGCTTTCTGGTGGTATATTCTCTGTTGGAAATCAGTAGAACAGTGATCATATGCTATAAATTTGGACCTTTGTAAGCTACCATAGTAACCACTTTTATTATTTATGGTGTGTGCTGTGCTAGCTGTGGAATTTGAATAGAGAGAAGTGAGAAATGTAGCAGAGAAGCCAAGCTTCATTCAGCACTGGTCCATTGTGTAGTGAGCACCTGGTATGGCACTTGCCCAGTGGTTGCAAGGGCTTGGTGAATGATGGTAATGAGGTGCTAGTAGTGGAGAGAAGATAATCCCAGCTAAATAGGTAGAAATGTCATTCTGTCAGTTTGTTTTACTGCAGCATGACCTCTCATCATTCTTGATACCCCAGGAATAGGGTATCCCTTTAGACCAGAGGCTGTTACAATATGCTGTGTGAGTATTTAATTGTGACTGAGCAAGCCCTTGATGGAAAAGTTACAAATAAGCTTTGTTTCATTTTACACAATGTCTGTGTGTGCCTTCATACTCTGAGAAACCATACTCTGAATTTGAATGGCTTTGTGTGTGATTTTGAATAACTTTAACACTGAGAAATTAATCCTTAAAAATCCACACAACTGATGCTTTCCTATACTCTTTCCTAATTTCCCATGCAGCAATCACTGGCATGCTCTAGGTGTGCTCAAAATGAGATGTCTTTCTGTGCAGTAAATTGTTATTGAAGTACATTGCACATAGTTTATCAGGCAGTGTCATCACTGGCTCTCTTCAGATAAGAAACTTGTGTTCTAGATACACAGCTGATTATTTGCTAATTAAGAAAGATATATAAAGAGTGTTTGTGAAAACGTAAAGCAGTGTGTGAATTTTAATTGCCTTGACATTACTGGCAATTCCTCATTATTTTCTTACAGCTCTTTCATTCCAGATAACCTTAAACTGTTTATTTTAAGTGTATGGGGCCAATATGAAATAAAATCCTAGTTTGCTGAGCAATGTACAAACATAATTTTACAGCCTGTTTATTGCTTAGTTCCTAGTTACCAACCAGGAGTGGAAATCCACTGTTCCAGTCCTTGCGCAGATGGGAGAGCAACAGAGAGCTCCAGCTTTGAGGAGATAGCAGGAGAGCACAAAGTGAGGATGGGCAGGAGGGAAGCAAAGCAAAAAGCCGTGCTGTAGTAGCTAGACCAGTGAATTATCATTCAGTAATTTCTGTGACTTGGGTCCTTTCCAAGGAAGAAGTCTGCTAGTTAACAAAGGAGAGGACAGAAGGAGATGAAAATAGCAGACCAGCAACAAAAACAACAGTAGAGAGAATGTGTTAGAAAGTGTGACATCTGTGGTGGTGGGCCCCTGCTTCCTGTAGCTGGATTTTGTTGGGGCTCTCTTGCCAGGAGGGATTGGCCAGCTCTTCCCCTGCAGGAGCAGTTCGACATCTCCTGAGTAGCTGACAGTAGCATGTGCAAGTGCTTTACATGTAAGCAAATGAACAATGTGTGGTCGTGTGTTTATACACCCACACATAGGGCACAGTGGAGGCACTGTGGCCACAAGTCTCTCTACAGTGCATCCAGTGACCTTTACTCAAGGAACACGAGTTTGACTTCGTTGACCATCTAACCTCAGGCTATTGTTCTGCCATTGTACACAGTCTGACTGAACACATGCTCACCAGGAACAAGACTGAGAGTAGGCCATCCTCAAGAGCCACTAGGCAACATGCAAAGAGGGCAATATCTGGCCTTTTGTTAGCGTTATGGTGGTGATCTTTACATGCCAGAATTACTGGGTTTGAGGTCGCATCAAAGGAAGCTCTCAATGACAAGACTTGCAGAAAATGGCAGCAGATGCAATGGTAAGACAGATTGCAAGTGATACACTTTGAATACAATGAAGAAAAGTAGCTGGACTCAGCTGGGGAGAAAAATATCTATGTCCAGGCAAAAATTATGTTGGTTCTAGATTCTAGAAGTGTCCAGAAAGTGAGGCTGCACACAAAGAAGGCACTTCTGTATGGGCATATTTCATGAGCTGAGACCCTGTCTGACCTTTTAGGGTTGGGGATACCTAGACACGCTTTGGTGTGAATCACTTTTAGTGCAGAAGTGCCTCAGCTTTACGAAATATTGTGAGTGTGTATATATAGCTCTGGTCTAGCTGAGCTGTCCTCCAAACTCACTCCTTTTCCTGCATCATTTTCAATGGTTACAGGCACTCAACTGCTGTACTTGCCAGTGTCTCTTTAATCAGATCATTGGCTGTACGGCCAAGCTTGGAACAGCACTTTTTGTGTATTACCCTATTACCATGACATCCTTTTCACGCTATCCTTCCTTTTTTTGATAGAAACCTTGTGTAATATACATATCTCCCTAATATAGATGTTTCCTATATTTATTATATGGTTCTATTTGTTTTCTATTGTAGGTATATAATACTATTTAAACACAGTTGCTTTCATAAAATGAGGAAATGGAAGCTGAGCTAATTTTTTTTTTTCCTAGAAAGATTTAAGGTGTAGTGAAAAAGGCCTAATGCTAAAGGGCAGGTTATAAATTAAATGGCTGCAGGTGGTTCTAGATACTGTTATCTCCAGAGTCAACAGCTAGATGAAAACAGAGTTTGAGTCGATGTTTACAAGAGCAATGAGATCCCACGTGACTGAACGATCCTCATCAATACCTTGGCTTGTACTGACATTGAACCAGCAGAGAATTGTGACAGCTGTCAGGAAATAAAACCCTGCAAACACATTTTACTACAATAATCTTGTGCTCAGATGATGCAACAGGAAGGGTTGAGCATCAGATATCACCTGCCAGTGATGAGGGTCTTTAAGGAACAGCAAAGGCTCCTGGTATTGTGGAGCTGTATTATCTATACAGAACCCAATTTAGTCAAATTAACTTGTCACAGATGTAACAGGGTTGATCCCCTGGAATTGTTCTTTCTAACTTCATGCTTATCAAAATGTGCTACTACTTGACTTAAGTTACTGCCAATTCATCATTCTCCAGGCCTATTGATTAAAAGACCTGTGGGTGCCTTACCAGGAATGTGCATTCTGTGCTGATAATACCATCTTCTAGCATATGTTTGACAGAAGTTGTTGAAGGTAAAATCATTATTCTGTAAGGCAGTAGGCTGGCACTATATCATTAGACTTCTTTGGAGGTGATGTGAAGACATACTGATGACCTCTTTCTGGTTTTGACTCAGCCCTAGGTCTTCTGGTAGTGTCTAGTACATGTGTTCAAAAAAGAGAAAGGCAAGGGAAAAAGCATGGCAGCCTATATCATCATACTTCTGCCTAAAGAGATACCTTCTTTTGATATTATCAAATTCCCAGTTACAGCTGGTCAAGCTTGGTGGGAAGTAACAAGGGAGTGTAGCCAGCTGGCATTGAGTGGTGAGTGTCTCAATCTACCCTACCAGAAGGTTTGAGATCCACAGCTAGCAGTGAGTAGCTAAAGACTGGGGGTGCCTTCTAAAAGGAAAAATGTTCTCATCAGTTGTTTGAAGATGTGCGTTATTCTTATATGTACTTGCTCTTCATACTTTATCTTTTTTTAATGCAATTAAAAGAAAAACAACTAGGGAAAGAAATCTCAGTTTTACAAGGATAATACAATGCAACCTTTCTGTGTTCTGTAAATTACAGAGGCAGCTTCTTTGAACTTCTTTCAACAGGCCCTGCCTATTTCTGCTGCAGCCCAGCTGCCAAGTAGCTGTTCTCATTGGGGTTTGGGAAGTGGCTGGAATTCAGCACCACTTTGTCTCGTGAATCATGCCATAGGTTCTTCCTTGATATAAAAGCTTAATTGTCAGAAAAAGTACTATGGCTTAGGGTAGCACTGGTTGCAGCATTACTGCTATAGCTTTTGCTCCTTTCCTGTTGGTAAGTCTAGATGAATTCTAGAAACTGTAGTGCAGACCCAGCTGCAAAGTAAAAGTGCTTTTGTTCTGAGGGTTCCTTTGGTATTGAGGAACTAGGGCCAATTACATTAGCAAACATTGCTGGGGAGATGGGGGAGCAGTTACTTGATCAGCTCTCAGGTTATTCTAGTAGCATAAAATTAAAAAATAAAATAATAACACTATAAACTCAAAAGAATCCAGCTGAGGTTTTTTTTTGTTTTTTTTTTGTTTGTTTGTTTGTTTTTTTGTTTGTTT
>VZTT01041202.1:3768-22939 GCA_013400855.1 Buphagus erythrorhynchus | reverse complement strand
ATAGTATAATAAAACATTTTTTACATTAGGAAAACAAAAGCTAATATCCTTATCTCCAACCACTGTGAATCTTCCCTTTTAAGGGTGGCATCAGTAGCTCTTTCTTCCTAACAGAAATGAACTTGACATTTTTCCTGGGAATGTTCATTTATTCAAGTGGCTTTGATTTGCATGAATATTCAGTGGTCCCATTGGGCTGGCTTCAACAGGTGGGTGAACCTAATGGTTAATAATGTTATCTGGGTGTTTGATAATGAGCTTTAACAGAGAAATGCTTAGAGACTTATTGCTGAAGGGGCTTGGAGAGCTCAGCAAGCATACCGAGTGCCTCAGTACCAGAAACAGAAAACAGCTGGTACACTGCAAGCTCAGGGCTTGCTCTTTGCCAATCAGTAATGGTTACAGGGCACTTCCTTCCCACTGACAGCAGAGCAGGTCACTGTGCCATTCGGGGCAATGCTGTGGCCTGTCTGCAGAGCCTCAACACACATCCTGGCAGCTGCATCACTACTTGGGGAAGGCTAACAGTGACCCTGGGGTGCTGAGCTGTTACAAGTCACTGCAAAGCTGGCATGGATGCTCACAACTGCTCTGCCCCTTGCTTCTAAAACAGGCAGAAGTGGTGCAAAGATATGAAATTAAACATTTAATGACTTGGTTACTGCTGCTTGCTTCTCACATGATGTCTTTTGCAGGCTCTTTGTTTCCCATTTCTAGATGAAGGTTTTTCCATTTCTTTGTTCATACTTTATCTTTTTTTCTTGCAATCCTCTCTGGCTCTTAAGTGTTTCTGGCTTTAAAAACTTGGTGTGGAGTGTAATATTGTCAACTGCTGAGCTTGTATCAGCAGGACATCAGGCAGGAGAATAGATGACAAGTGTGCTGCATGTTTGAGTTTTTCAAGTATCCCTGATCCAGCTGATAATAAATTTATCCAAGGACTGGACTGTTGCTGTTCCAGCAGGTACATATTTGTTCAAGACTAAGAACTGGAGAGATCACAGTTTACAGAAGGAAATTTTGAGGAAAATATCAAGCTTTTTATTTCATATTTAACTACTAGTTTTGGAGGGAGGAAAAATAGGTCATCTGCAAAATTTTCCAGTGTCTCTCTTGCCATATGACTTACTTTGGGAGTTATTTTATGTTCATGCACAGTGATTCCTGTCTAGGCCGTAGTATGCAGAGTTTCTTACAGTACTTAAACTGAAGCTCAAGTGTTGTCAGCCAGCACCCCATGCAACCTGACAAACCCCAATGCAGATGCCAGACTTGGAAGAAGAATAATCAGTGAGGGAATTACATGCAAGTGTTCAAAACAAATCATTCTGGAGGCAACCTTTTATCTCTTTTTTGTTTTTTCTATTTTTTAGGGGTAGTTGCATGGAGAAGGGAAGCAGGACTTGGGTCTTTTATGTCACTAATTCTATATACAAAATCTTTTTTTGAGTTGCCCCACTCATGTTACAGCGACAATTCACAGAAGGAAGCAAAATGCCGTATGTGTGGTCCTTAGCCCTTCTCAGAGCACAGGCTCTCTGCTCTGTCTCATAATTTAGAATTTAATAGATTATAATGTGACCTTGAGGGGTTTAAGTTGCCTTCAGTTATGAGTAAATCAAGATATTTCTGAGAATGCACTATCAAACTCTTTGTTGCTTAGAAAAATGTGTTGATCTCTGAGCTGCTCCTTGGTCTTAGTGTGAGAATTAGTAGGTCCAGAGAAAAGAGATAATGATCCTTGTAGTTAAGCTGCTGCTTCATACCCTGGAAACAGTTTTTAATTCACAGCCTTGTATATAATTATATAAATTATGTAGAGCGTGTTACATCAGTAAAATGGGACAAAGCTTCCTTGCTTTGCAGGCTTGCTATGCCAGCTTTTTTGATGGATCTATGAACTACAACTTCTTTGTAAACCAAAAACTGATCAAAATCTGAGTGTGATTCCTTTTATTATCAGTGGTGAAAGCTTTATCAGTAGTCTTTTTTGTTAGGATAGGGACAGTATTATTTACTGTCTGAATGTCTTTTTCAGAGTTTATATATGTTATGTTTTCTTTGTTACACTTTGCATTCAAAGATAATCACCTGTCAAGTGTGAAGTGTTTAGTGTCCATGCTGTGAATAATATTGTTTTGGACAGAACTGTCATTAATTTTTTGGCATGGCGAGGTATAGTCAGGTGTGGGCAGTGTTAAGACATCTGATATCTTATTTTGGCATAACTCTGCACACTTCACCTAGAGACTTCTAAGTCCTTCCCAGGAGAATTGAACAGAATTGGGAGTAATGCTGATCTGATGTGTTCATTCACATTTGTAGTCCTAGTGTGGGGACATACTGGCCAACCTGAGTAGTCTCTGTCTCCTCTGACATACCAGATATTCCTTCTAAGTCTGGGGGGTGCCCTGCAAGGGGTCTGTATAATTTACAAATGCATGTGCATTTGCTGCTCTGGATTTCTGCCATTGGAATATCCCATCTGGAAACATTTCATTTTCCTAATGAACATGTCATAAGGCAGTCTTAATTATTGTCTGTCTGGACCTTCTCTAGTTAGATCTTACCCTCCAATCTCTTCCACATTTATCTATATAATCTACCATGTGCATGTGCAACTTTCTTTTATTGCTGTAGATGCCCCTTTCTTAGAAGCAATATGCTGGCTTTGGCTTTTCTGACTTTGCAGCCCTTTGGTCTCTAAGGCGCAAGATATCCTCTACTAAAAGGGAAACAACAGAATCAGAAGTGATTGTAGTTTGGGATTTTATCAGCCAGAAGTGGAAATGCCAGTCACATGAACTTGCCTTAAAGGAGTTTGTGGGATCTCATGTTACTGTCTCTTTGCAGGGTATCATCCAAGCCTACAAGAGTGGCATAACTCTCCAGGGAAACACCACTAGCCTGGGCAGATGGGACTACAGTGGATCATTCTTCTTCTCCATCTCTGCAATAACAACCATTGGTAAGAGTTCCCTGCTTACAGGGCCGTGTCATAGGTGGGAAAAGAGTGGGAATGAGGACCTGTACTCAGATGCTGCCCCAGCACTCTGTGGTTTCCTGGAGCTTGCAGTAGGCAAGTAGGGAAGTACCCATGAACCCAGCCCTAGGAGTGCTTTGTCAGTGCCAGTGCAGTAGTGATCTCTAACTGATCAGACACAGGAGTAATTAGCTCAGGACACATTCCTACTAAGTTACATGGCTTCTGGAGTCTGAACTTCATGGTGCTGCACTACCTGGACTTTCCCAAGTCTTGTGCACTCTGAGAGGTCTGATGTGAATTGTGCATTGAAATAGGCTTTTCCCATCACGAGGACAGGAATGATTTTGGAAAATTCTTAATACTGGCCATTGCATCTTCAGAGATTATATTTATGGATTATTCTTCCTTATTACTACCTGTATTGGGTGAGGACCTGCCTGTTAAGTGAAATTTAAATATCTGGATGAACATCACAATTCAGTTGACTCAGGTTTCAGCAAATGTATAATGCAAAGCCATGAAGAAATGTAAGAAGGGGGGAGAAAATAGAAAAAATAAAATGTACTAGATACAGAGCTAGTTAAGACAGATGCTGTTAATTATTGTCAGTTCATGTCCCCTGTCCCCAAAACCATTAATAACTTACCCTGGTGTCTTTTTCTTATGGTGTGACNCTTTCCCTGAAGGGAAAGTAATAGAATCCCTTTATGGACTATTAAAAAAAAAGAAAAAAGAAAAAAAAAAAAAAAAAAACATGGAGGGGAGAGTATGTGGGAGAGATGGTTGTTGAGTACCAAAACCCCTCAAGGATTTCTTGATTTGTCTGTTCTCTTCAATTTTAAGTATATTTTTAAATCAATATTTTTCTTTTTGTACCCAAATGGAATCTTCTTTTGATTTCTGATTGTTTTTGAAGATACAATGGCTCCAGAGCACTCAGCCTCCAAGCATGAGCACAAAGAAAGAGGGGTTTTGTGGGTTTTCTGTGGGGGTGGAGGCGAGTAGGTGGTGGTGTGTCATGTTCCTGTGACTCGGTACATCTTTCTGCCCTGCTCTTTTGCACATGCATTCTTCCAGTTGGGAACTCCCTTTCGGTGTGTTGCACTGCCAGGCAAGGGTTGCACCAGATGATGGCAGTGGAGGCTCATCAGACAGGGTTACACAGGCTGTGGGGTTCCAGCAGAGCCTGGTCAGTTCCTTCCAGCCTCTGGCTGCTCAGAGCTGCTTTGCTTGCCTCACTAGTGAATCCTGAGGAGTTTCTAAGCCATCAGAATTACTTTCTCCACGGCCAATTTAAGTTAATGATATTCAGGAAGAATAAAATTTATCATGTTAAAATATAAGGGGATGCTGGCAGAGATCTAGACTAAGCATTTGTGCTCCTCTGCTAAGCTACTCTTCCTGCCCCCACTCCCCTCTTTTTTTAAATAAACTCCTCGACCTGATGGCTATAGGGGAGGAGGAAAGGACAGGACATGACACAATTGAGTTGATAACAGAGGCAATTGAAAATTGGAAAGAACCAGCTCTTGCAGATCTTTATCTCATCATTTTAAAGCTGATGCTATGAGTCTAGAGACTTGTTTGTGATTTTTCAGTTGTGGATTTGAGAATGCCATGCAAGCCACTTCTATGCAGAAAACTTCAGATGACTGGACCCTTCATTCTGCTTTTTTGAGTTAAATTGTTAGTTGCATACAGATTACTGTCGTAGCACTGTTGATAAGAATATGTTGTAGAAGAGAAAACTACAAATAGTTCCGCAGAGCCTCCCTCTGAGTCTGTTATCATAATCTCTCTTTATGCAAATTCTTGAGATAATGAGGGATTCAGACTCACTGAGGATACCATAACTTGACTGGGAAGGAAAATTGATGATGTCAAGTAAAGAGACAAACTCCTTTCCAAAGGACTCAATGAAGTTCAAAGTGATGAGTCACAATAGGAAACTTCATGTATAAGGTATGGCAAAGAGATAAACGACAATTGAGAGGGCTTCTTGAGGATTTGTAGAGGTTTTAGTGTTCTTAGGAAGGGTTTATCTCAGGCTGTGATTATGGAACCAATGAAAGCAGGTCCAGCTGCACAAGATTAACCTACAGGAGTTAAAACCCAAAGGCATTCTGGCAAATGAGTTCAGGAAGGGTAAAGTCAAGATGATAATGCAGAAGATTCTCAGGAATTTAGGGGTACTATATAAAGATTTTGAAGAATATGGATGGCCTCTATTCCATGTGCTCCAGCTGCTGCAAGTCCTTTGGCCTGTTTGTCTCTTCCACATGTTTTCTTTGCAATTAATGCTATCCATGCCTTGCTGGCCTCTTATGCGAAATAACATCTTTGTGACTCTTGGCCTTAGTCTTCTCAAACTATCACTTTTACCTTCATCACTTTTCTTTGGGATGCTCTTTCACTTCTGCCAGCTTCTATATTCTACCTTAGGTGCTTTAACCCCCTCAGAAGGTTAGGTCCATTTCTCAAGTCCTTACCAGAACACTCTCTCACTGGGATACAGGAAGGGATGTTAACTTCTTTCCCCATTAACACCATCTGAAGGACGTTAGCTTCTTTCCCCATTGACAAGGTTTAAATCTCCATGTCTCCTGTTGCAGCATCTTCTGCACTGTATCCTTCTTCCAATTAAATGAGAGCCTCATCTATTTCACTACTAGTGATTAAAGGCAGCATGTGAACTTTGCTTAAAAACAAAGTGAGTTCTAACCTGCAGGCTGGACATAGTTGGTGCCTCAATCACAAATGTTTAAAGAACAGATATGTATGAACTGAAATCTCTTGTTTAAAGAAGTGCCCCAAAACCTGTGTAGTTTTTGGCCAATCTCATAATTTGAATGGAACTGCATTTATAACTTTTGGGATGGGCAGCCCCGGCCACCTGCTGATTCCTTCTCCTCACTGTTATGCTTCTGTGCTTTCCTCATTGCTGTCTTTGACATATAATATCATGCCAGATTTTAGATGTTATCTCATTTTCTGCAGATCTTTCCTTTCTCCAATGCCTTGAAGGGTCATCCTCAGAGTTCCTGTAGATCTGTGATACTAAACATGATTAAAGAAAGAGGAGCTAACTTGCTGCTAGTTTTATCTCTCAGACTTCTTTATCCCTTGCCGACACAAACTCTCTCCTTTCTGTGTTTACTCTCCTCCTACTTAGTTTGGACTAACAGGGCAGAGGTCAAAGCAAGTTCAGAGTGGAGCACAAGATCAAAGTTCCTAAAGTCAACCGACCACAGGGTGGTGTAATTTCAGAGAAGGTGCTAGGGAAGGGCACTTTCTGTAGTCAGTGATGAGGCTGACTTTCTGTGCAAGCCTAAGAGTTAGAAGTATTGTCCTTTCTAGCCTGAATGTCTCACTTAATATTGGGTAGATGGATGCCATTGCCTAGTGCTGAATTACCATTTTGTGGTGTCACAGCCACGAGAATTCAGTTGTGTGAATTTCAAGGGCCCTTTTTTTTAAAATATAAATGGGGCAAGTAAATCATCTCACTGTAAAGAAAAGAAGGGAAATATCTTCTTCCTGTTCTGTCCTTCTCTGTATATAGCTCCTAAAAGCAATGCCCCAGAGAGCTGGGAGATAACAACAGAGGCATGGATCAGGCTATTCAGTGAGTGATGGTATTAACCACACTGTTACAGACATTTAGTAGTTGCCACAGAGGATTCCAGTGCAGGGAATAAAACAGTAGCAAGTTCAGGGCTGTGAAATCCTGGTAGTGTAAAGCTTTGGGTCAGCAGGTGTTCTGTGGAGACTCTGACCCTCTGCAGTGCTGCCCAGTGTCTGGTGGAACTCCTGGAAAATGGTCAGGTTCCTGCCCATTGCTGGCTGACAATCTATTGGGCAATTCAGTCAAACTAGCTTGATATTTCAAAGTGGTTAAAATGCAGAATAACAGCTTTGGACTACTTTCATATTTGAATCCTCTGTGAACCTCAGGAACCTCTTGTGTAGGGGAGTTCTCTGCTGAAAAGCTGCCACTGTTGGTACATTGATCTTTTCCCTGCCCTGTGATAGCTTGGCAGAGCTTCTCTACAGGCTTGGCCAAGTATGATGTGGCACAGTGGTCCACGGGAGGTCACTGATGAGTTTGGGGACAGCCACTCACAGCAGCACCCTCTGAGCTATCTCCTGAGCACTGGAAATGTGGTCTGCTTTCCTGACCCAGCTGAGACTGAGCCACTGTGTGGCTTTCCGTGTATGCACAGCACAACTCAAAGGCTGCAGTACTCATCTGAAGCATTTTGTTTTCACTCACTGGATGAGTGTGCAACCAAATTTTACTCTCATCTGGAACTTCAGAGGGCTAAAACTGTTAATAACTTTCCTGGTTCAATCTGCCAGGGTCCCAGTGATCTTCCCCATATACGACACAGTTCCTGAAATTCTGCCACCACTAACTTTAAAATCAAATTCTTCAAATTTTTGGTTTGTTCTAATTATAAAACTGAGAAGCCAATGCAAGCAGTGTGGCTGCTTGGGGCTTGTGTCCTGTTTCTGTCCTAAATGTACAGGCTCCATGCCTGTAGCATCCTCCCTGGGTGGATGAATTGGGAATAACTGTGACTTCCTATGCCGATGTCCTTGGTGGGTAAATGTGAAATCTCATAAGAAGGTTGAGAAGCCAAGCATGTAAATATGTTTTATATAGTCATGGACACATTTGTAGTATGCAGGAGGATAGGAACCCCTGACTTGCTGATCTTCAAGTGAATGTAGGTGGTACCAAATGAGCTTTGAAAATCCTAATGCTTGTAAGATCATAGGATAATTCAGGCTTCCTGGTACTCAAGAGGTCTCCAGTGCAAGTGTGTGCTCGAAGCAGCCAGCTATGAGGTCAAAGCAGGCTAATGAGCACTTTCTCAGGGTCATCTTCCAGCTAAGCTGGGACCATCCTCACGTTTTCAGGAACCAGATAAACATTACCACGAGGCTGTGTGAGTGATCAGTTGGTGTGTTTGTGGTTTTTCCACTTCGAATTACACAAAGATGTCTTTTCCATCTAGAGTAAATTTTCATATTTCATTTTTTTCTCAACAAAACATCTGAATTTTTTCATGAAAATAACCTTTAATTTCTCCTGGATTTAAACATCCAGATCACTTGTAAAGACCACAAGAGAAAGAAAAGTTTAGATTTCCTGGAAAGTGTTAGAGGAGGAGCTAGTGGTGAGAAGAAGTGGATGGCTTAAGGATTTAATTTCCTCTAGTGCTTGGGAAAATAGGAATATGGCTCACTGAACATCACCCCAACTTCCAAGCAGAGAGGTTTTTATGAGTATTTTAATGTGTAATGCAAAATAAAGTAATTCTGGCATTGACACTCCTCAGTGAGCTGCGCAGTGGATACCTGACCCCCAGGCTTAGATGAATTCGTGGTTATTCAAAGTAAAATACTGTCAACAAGTGCAATCTGTAAATTTGGGATTAGACCATGTCTGTAGGAAGTGACGGCTTGTATACGTTCAGGTAGGAAAAAAGATTTAAATAAAACAAGAAGAGTTGCTTCTCTAACCAGTAGCTTTATTAGTGGTTTTAGCACTCAAACACATTTTTTGGGGAGATTTGGATTTATGCTAAATCTGTTTTTTTTTCTGCAGATGAAATTTTTTGGTAGACTTTCAGATGTTTTTCAGCCTATGATAGACGCTTTTTGTCCTAAGCACTTTTTGATGAAAATACTTTTATATCTGGACAGTGAGAACAAACCTCTCATTGTGGATAGCAGGAAGTTGCAGCTGCCTCAGTTGACTGAGGGCACTGCAAGTATTGTCTTGTGAATGAAAAGATCTTTTACTAATAAGTCTCATCTTCTTAACAAGTCTACAGAACTTCTGAATCCCTTATGGGCAGGAATGTAATGAGAAAGCAGGAAAAAAATCCTGAATTACTTAGTATGTCTAACAGAAGCACATGAGTTAAAGCACATGGTTTTGTGCATTTAGAAATAAAACCACTCTTGTTTTGTTTCCTCCAAAGAAGCTTAACTTACATTATCTTATTCAAAACAAGACATTATTTCAAAACAAGAGGAGCTATCCATGCACTTAATCCAGCTGCTTCAGTAGAAACACACTTTGATGTCTCTGCAGTTTTTAGTGATCATTTCTCAGTGTCTCTTTGCTCAGACACATACCAGGAGGCATCTCAGCAGCAGGCTCACAAGGGATGTGACACAACTGGCAGTGTAGTTTTAGTTTCTGAATCTGATTCAGATCTTCTAAACTATAGCTCACGATGGTTTAAGACACCAATTAATAGTGAAGAGGGTAAGTCCTATTTTCCCATTCCTGCTTGAGCTTTATAACAGTTGAGGTTTATATACAATTAGGTGGGCATCTCTTTGTCTAGTGCAAAGACAAGTGGATGTAACCAGATAGGAGTCAATTTCTGGCCATTTTGCATAATCTGAAGTCTCCTATGCTATTTGATTATACTTTGTATCCTGTATAAATAGCTGGTGAAACATGGCTTTTTGGCATGTGTACAGCAACTGTGTACAAAGTCTTCAAAAAATTTTCTCAATTGAGTCCAAGGGAAAAGGGAGCCAGAGAAATCAAATGCAAAGCAGATCTGTTGTTTGGAGGGTTGGGTTTACTGTGCATATTAGACTTTCCTACATCAGTCAATTTGCCATTCTAAATTAATTGTAACATACAAGTTTAGGTGCTCTGCCATCCAGCACTATGTGGCATCCCAAAAATTCTGAAGGCTTCTGTGCTTCACACAGTGACCAGAGAACATGGGCCTTTCTTCTTTTATGTTTTTCTGCAGAGAAACTTGGAAATCTGTGCTTAAAAGAACTGCCTGAGACATTACAGAGTCTTCTAAAACTTGATATAGAAGGAAAAGAAAGGGGAAGGGTTGAGGGGAAACCGCCTTGGATATAACTGGCCATAAATATGTGACTCAGCTCCCTACAATAAATGCCCCCCAGCACTTTTTCCTGGGCCAGGTCAGGCCACAAAACATTCTAATCCCATAAGAGAAAAATTGGAACTAATCCACTGAAATGTCACAGACAGTGTGAAATGCATCACACCAGACACATCTTTCTATAATTCATTTAGAAGTGGTTATCCACCAGATGTACTTGCCTACATGTCTCATTTACCACACCTGTTAGTCCAGAAATGGTGAAAGATAGCAGAAATTAGCAATCACTGGGGAAAAGTGCATTAACATTCTAAAGCTGCTCACAAGCAAAGAAGAAGCAGCACTGGCATGAAGTCTTAAGTTAGCCCCTTTTGTCTGACTGTATTTCAAAACATCTAGTTGCATCACAGCATCCTATCTTTCTGGGGGATGCTCTTCCCCCTTCCCAGGGACAGGCTCACGGGGTTCCATTGCAGGTATATTGTGTGCCTAAAGTTATTGGAGGGAATGTCCTCTATATAATAAAATTTGGTATTTGTGGGGGTACATACTTAGGAATAGTTTGACCCCAGCCCTTTTTCTGGGTGTAGTTTGCCAGCACATGTGCACAACTAACTGCAGAGTTGTCCATGGTGAGAGATCTTTGTTAGCAAAAACTTGGCCCAGACTGTGTAGATATTCCCAGTTCACAGCTGCACACTTTTCTACATCGTGGGTCAGTGGCTTATTGCAGCTGGCATGTGACAGAGGTTAGTGAAGAAATGAGGCTCTCCAGTTAACCACAGATGTTTGCACTCTCACTTATCTGAGATACAGAGCCCAGCCCTGGGGCCTCTCCCTGCTGGGCGCTGCTCACTCACCCTGAGGCTCCAGCTCCCAAAAGCAGGGTAGCAAGGCAGCAGTGGAGGGAGCGCCTCTGTGCTTGCTGTGCCAATGGTTGGGCAGTGCTGGGAGGGGACAGCATTATTCGTGGTAAAAAGATAATCTCCTATGTGAGCATATACCAATCTCTAATGAGCAGAGGAGATTTTGGAATGTAGTCAAGGCCATAGGTCTCTGACTGGCTTCAGCACTGTTGAAATGCTTGTGGTGTGCTAGTTGTTCTGTCTTTGAAAGCATCCTGTGAAATATACCCTAGTTTAATCTGACTTTCTTGTAGCAGAAAACACTGGAAATTATAAGTGTGAGTCCGCAAATTTATGGGACATTTTAAAAACAAAGTGTGGGGAATGAAGCCAAGTGATTTTGAATCATTTAGGATACAAGCAAGGCTGTGATTGCAAGGCAGGACCTTTTATTAGATCACTTCCTATGACTAGAAGAAAGAGGCAAAATTTAAAACACTTTTTTTTTTCTTTAGGTCTGAAATTGAAGTATTTTACATACATTAAATATTATTTCTCTGGGTATATTGACTCTAGACAATAGTTTTGACAATTTAAAGTATATTTGATACTTGTGGTGCAAAAGAGTGTAAGCAAGGAGGCAGTGTTAAGTTCACTAGTCCTGTGGGACAAAGGTAGAAAAGGGTGGTTGTTATAATTAAAACACTATTGTTGTGATTCAGAGACCATCTGACAACCATGCCATTTACCAGTGAAGCCCATGCCAACAACGCTTACAGAAATTGAACTAAACGGAAAGTTTGCATTTACGTCAGATCCCAGCCAGGGCAGTGGGCAGGGGAGAGGAAATTCACTGGTAAATGGAAAAGGAACTAAGCAAAACTGGCAGGGAAAGAAATGTTATTTTCTAGCCCATAATAGGATATGACAAACAATAGATGTACCTTACAGTTATTTATAACAAAGGTCCTTTTGGAGCAGTGACCTTCTCACCTAACTTCTGTAGATGACGGAGATTCACCCCTCCAGGGGGAAGGGGTAAGCAGAGAATATTTTAGATTTAATGCTTCATTCCTCCCCTGTCTAGGCTATGGGAACCTGAGCCCCAGCACTGCAGTTGGTCGAATCTTCTGCATCATGTTTGCACTTTTTGGGATCCCCTTGAACCTTGTACTCCTGAACAAAATTGGGCAGCTGATGCTGCTCGGGGTTCAGCATTGTGCCCGTCGCCTAGAGGAGGTGTTTCACTGGCAGGTAAGCAGTATGGACAGGCATATCTCAAAGAAAAAAAGACAGAGGACATTGTCTGGTATTTGAGGTCCTATGACTAACAAGGGCAGCCTAGCTGAGTATTTGACCAAAAAGGCAATAATACTCAGGAATAACTGGAAACAAATAAATTTAGTTTATGACAGCCCTATGAGGTGTCAGATAAGGTTGTTTATTAATTGAGGGAAACTATGTGATGAATGACTTCCCCTACAGCAACAGAAGTGATAAAGCATGCGAGCAATGCACAGTCCTAGACTATCTAGTCTGTTTATCATCAGTTTTAGTTAAAATTGCATGTGTAAGTTACATGGGAACATTTGTGGAACAGGCTTTAAACTGTCATGAATTTAGGACTTTTGAAGGTGATGCCCAATTTGTGTTGGCTGGGTGTCAAAGTTTAACCTCAGCTGGTATCTAAGCACCACACAGTTGCTCACCGCTTCCCAGTGGGATGGGGAAGAGAATCAGAAGAGTGAAAAATTAATGGGTTGAGGTAAAGAAGGTTTAATAAGTAAAGTCAAAGTTGTGTACACAAGCAAAGTAAAAAAAGGAATTTGTTCACCACTTTCCATCAGCAGGCAGGTGTTCAGCCATTACCAGGAAAGCAGGACTCCATCATGCATAACATTTACTTGGGAAGACAAACTCCATTACTCTGAACATTCCCTGCTTCCTTCTTCCCCCAGCTCTATGTGCTGAGCATGATGCCATATGGTATGGGGTATTCCTTTGGTCACTTAGGCTCAGCTGTCCTGGCTGTGTCCCCTCCCAAATTCCTGTGTACCCCCAGCCTACTCACTGGTGGGGTGGGATGAGAAGAAGAAAAAGCCTTCACACTCTGCAGGCACTACTCAACAACAATAAAACACCTCTGTATTAACAAATCTGTTTTCAACACAAATTTACAGCACAAGCTCCTACTAACTACTGCGAAGAAAATAACCATTCCAGCTAAAATGAGCACATGTATGGGACAGACACACAATTTATTATAATGAAATTCAGTGAATGTCTGTATGCTTTTATGGAGTCCATCATCATCATCTCCAACTGGAAACCAAGCTGGAATTTCCTTTGCTGCATTTCTTGTGATAATATTTTTTATTTTTTTCCTTCCTGTTTTACTAGAATAAAACTTCCTTCCTGATGAAGACCTGTGCACTGGTAACTGGCTTGTTATTGTTCCTCCTGCTACCTCCCCTGTTATTCTCTGACAAAGAAGGCTGGTCTTATGAAGAAGGCTTCTACTATTCCTTCATTACCCTCAGCACTATAGGGTTTGGAGACTATGTGATTGGTGAGTAGTTATCATTTCATTGCTTTCACCTACTGAACAGCAAATCCACGATACACAAAACTCCCCACTTGGCAGTTTGGCAGCAGGAGCAACCCCCAGACCTGATGATCAGTATGTTGTGGTGGGCATTTGATAGGTTGGAAAAGACATTACTTCTGCCATAGCAATGCCACCTGTGGAAGAACAAAGACACTGCTTCCCAGTCAGTAAGTGGCATTAAAGTGGCCTGTCCCTTGAATGACTACACCACCAGGCAAGAGGGCTATGGCTTAATCACAGTAGTTGCTGATGACACACTTATCACACTCCAGTGCATCGGCAGCCATCAGTTTTAAGCAGATGCCACTTTGCATCATCATTAACATACAGGACTGTTTCTTCTGTCAAAACCCTAGGTAACTGCTTTATGAAAGGCAACTTAAGTCACCTAGGTATAGACTGTCAGGCACCAGGCACTACCTAGCTTTGGATGCCAAAACCCATTGCAGGAGGAAATGGGATTGGATCCACACCCACTGCATTTGCTGAAATGCAGGACACACCTTTTTGATAAAGACTTTCTCATTAAAAACAAATTGATTATAGAAACACATGCACTCTTGGATTCTTGAGAGACAGAAAAACTAAAACATCCTGTTACGGATTTGCTATTTTCTTTTCTTCATAGCACTTGTTTGATGCTTAGACAACTTAGTGGCAGTTACTTTAGGACTTTTCTGTAATGCAACAAAGTTATGATTAGAGCTTGTGTAGGCACATGTAAATAAGTTAGGAATAAAGTTAGCTTGGGCAAAGGTAGCCAGATGGAGGTTGACAAAAGCTGGATCAGCTCAGCATTTTCATGTACTGGTTTTACAGATGATGCTGAACTCTGTGCTAGAGCAGCTTTACTTCTCTCAGTTTCTGGTAAGGCATTTGGTATTCCTTCCTCTTCCAGGTGTACCTTCACCTGTGTAGTACCTTTGTAACTGGAATACTGCCATAGATGCTCTAGGTTTGGTATGGGAATAATTTAATACATCAGTTGTGGTATTTTGCCTTACAATCCTGTATGTGTGATTTATGCCTCAAAAATAAGGTTCAAGTGACCATCATGCTGTTTCCCCACTAGTGTGATATACAGAACTGGGAGGAATAACTGACCTGCTGGGAAGCATCTCTGCTCAAAAGGACCTGGCAGTCCTGATGGGCACCAAGCTGTCCATGATCCTGCAGAGAGTGCCTCTGTGGCCATGAAGGCCAGTGATAATTTCAAACTGTCTTTCAAGGTTTGGTTGTTCTTGGAGGTTTTAGGACTACTCAGTACTCTTTTTCTCCTGCTCTCAGAGACTCTCTTGCTTGTATCTGGTTTAACAAGATAGATACAGTAGTACATAAAACCTACTTACCTCTTTGCCTGCTGGGACCCCTGTTACATGCTAATAGAATATTGTGGTGCTGAGTGATAAGTAGAGAAACTAAACTGTGTGCTTGAATGTGAATAATTTCACTTTGACATGGATGTGTAATTTCAGATTTATGTTCTCTTTCTTATGGGTGATATTTACAATTCCTAAGGAGTACTAGGCTGTGCTGACACATCATGAAACATACAGCATCTGTTCACAATGCTAAGTAGATGGCATACTTGTGTTTTATGTAGAAATCACTAATACTCAGTGATATTTCAACTGTCTTTGCTTTACATGTAATGTCTCCTTTGAGGCATTCTTGATCCAATGTAGAAATGTTTTGGGTGATTCTGTTGTAGGGATGAACCCAGATCGCACCTATCCAAGCTGGTACAAGAATGTAATCTCTCTGTGGATCCTCTTTGGGATGGCCTGGCTAGCGCTGGTTATCAGATTTTGCATCAACATTCTAGAGAGCTCCAGTGACTCCTGTCAATGCAACAAGAAGAACACGGTGATGGCAGAAGACTTAATGGATGCTAGCAAAAATAATATGACTGGACTTCAAAATGTGGAGATCTGCACTGAGAAAGACAAAAACAAAAGGACCAGTTGAATCTCGTTCTTACACAGCTCCTACAGAAGCCCTCTAGGGAAGAAAAATATCCTGAGTCTCCTGTAGGTTTTAGTGCACCAGAGATTAACCATTTAGAAATGTGTAAATGGAGCTGCCTTGACCTGTGAATGGGGTGAAAGTTTGCTTATTGAGCTTGAAATGCTTTTATTCTGAATTGAGTAATGACAGAATGTTTCATTTGCGGCACCACCAAGTATTACCAACAGGATTCTTAGCCAAAAGTAGATTTATGGAAATACTGCCTGCCCTCCCACCTCAGTCTGTGAGGTAATCTTTGACATCCCTGAGCAACACTAACTATTATCCATTTCTTTGAATGATTATTGAAGCCTCTAGTTATACATATGGCAGTTTGCAAATGCCACAGACATAAAAGCAAGTGCCATTTAATTCAGGAAACAAATAGCATATTGCCAAAAGAAATGGAAAGTACTGTATAAAGTTATCTGGCAGTCATGGCAAATGTGCACCACCATCTATATATTTGTGCTTGTGAAAGGTGGTAACAAGGTTTTGCTCTTTAATCTTTCATACAGAGATGGCAATGAGGAAGAGCTTGTAGAGGTGCCTGGTAGGAACAGATCATTCCATTTTTTTTAAAAGTGATGTCTACATCAGAGGTCTGCTAACAGAAAGAGACTGGGTAAGCTATTTCTTACTTCAGAACTTATGTGGGTTGATCCTTTGAAGTATTTTGCAGACCAAATGTCATCAGCTAAATGTGAGAGTTCATTTAGGTAGATTTGTATTTTACCACATGTTGGAAGTCAGAAAAGGATGACTAGAGGCAGTTTTAAGAATCAGTGGTTCCAACATTTCCCTATTGCCAATTTTAACAAGAGCTACTTCAATCTAGAAAGACTGAATTTTCTTCAACTATGATCAAGTGATGGTGTTGTGATGAACTTCTCATGTCATGAATGATTAGTGTACCTGATCTGTCTAACGTCTTATATATAATCACAACTGTCTTTGATCTGTCAATGCCAGACATGCTTATTTGGCCTTCGTGTCAGTCATGAAACAGAACTTGGTTGGTTCTTTTTAGTTCCATTAAATTCTCAAAAACTTTTTGATATATTATGCCATTTCTAAAAGGGCAACAGAGTCTAACTCCTGGTGCTGTTTGTGTTCCGTTACCTGTTTCTCTGATTTTGTTATTCCTGATGTACTATTTGCATCCTAAGCATCAAATTTGAAAATTTCACCATGGCAGCAAACCAGAATGAAGCATTTGGTTGAGCCTGCAGCTTTTGCAATGAGCCAAGATTCCATGGGGTTGTTAGAGAAAAGACTGAAAACAGATGCTGTTGGAGTAGGGGACCAAGGAATCAGAAATATCCATAGCTATATTCACAGAAATGGAGTGAGTGAAAAGTGTATGGTCTTCAGGAACACAAGTTCTGAAACATATATTGTGAAAAAAGCGTTTCCAGAAGAGGCCAGTCTGAGTGTTGATATCTGGTGGAATTGATTACAAGAAAAAATGCAGCAAAGGGATCAACTGAATGAAATTTAGTCTGTTGACCTTTTTCTGATTGCACAGTAGAAAATGTTCTCTCAAAGACCATTTGAAGGGGCAGCAGAGATCAGGAAGGGAGACAGTGGACCTCTTGGATCATACTGATGCAAAATAAATACACTTTAAATTTTTGAACACTGGGTAATTTCTTTAACAGCCTTTAGCATAAACTCTTCAGTTCCATATTTCATCTTGCTTATTTTCACTGATGGATACACAATGTAGGTTTTTCTGGCCTACATGAAGAACAAAGTGTATTTCTTTAAACATGAGTAAATTACAATTTCACTTCAGAAAGTGTGATACCCTTTAATGCATATCCTTTGCACCCTTTTTCATGTGCAAAACTTAGTAAGTATAGGTGTATTGTAACATCTGGATGCCCAGGAAGTAGTAGCAGCTTCTGCTGTCAAAATACAGGAATTGCTATGTTATTCTGTTTCAAATTTTACTTGAAATGTCACAGACTCTGGAAACTTCTACCAATTCTGCTCTTTGATGAGAAGGCTTACAGAAGAGTTGAGAAGAGTTTCTTCTTTTAAATTTCAATGTCTATTGTATTAACCTCATTTAATTAATGTTCTCATGTATTTTTAGGCTGTGGATAGGGTCTTCAAAAGTGCCTTAGAAGTTTAGGCACCCAGGTCCCACTGAAAAGCAGAGTTACATGTCTTTGGGCAGCTAATGTACATTTCTAGAGGATGGGGGAGAGGAGCTCAAGGAATAGTCTTGAGAAAAAAAAGGATAAAAGCCTTTTGCAGATCTCAGTGCTTCCACTGTATGTCAGGATTCAGCTGCAGACTTAGGCATGTGTCTGGGTCTCAGGATGCCTCATTATCTGCCCCAGCTATCCTTTCTGAGTCACTTCCTTCTGCAGTCCCGCTGCCCAGCTGCTCACAGCCAGCAGAGTTCTGCCACCCACAGTCTGATATCCCATATTTTATGGGAGACACATCAGAGCTGCTGGCAAGCCACAAGGACCTCCAGAGCTACAAGTGCTTGCTTGGATCTTGGATCACCAAAAATTTTAGTAATAAATGAGTCAAATACCAGCTCTGACTGGGTTCTCTTACATTGTATTAGCATGTTGTCTCTTATGAATATCCTTTTTTTGACAACTCCTCTCAGCTAGCTTTTGATGTGGACAGTAGATATTAGTATATCTGAGTCCCCACAAAGTGCTGTGTCTCTGGTCTTTCTGTTCTTTATAAAGCTGTGTTGTGGTTAAATGATATGAATGAATTTGTTCCCAGAGGGATGACAAGAAAGTGGAATTTTGCAACATCATAAAAACATCATCATCAATGTGCCTACTATACCAAAATATGAAAGGTTATCTTCTCAAGGGTAAAATAAAGAAAACAAAAGCATGGTCCTGTTATCATTCTTGTCACAGCTGACTTGCAGTCTTCTGTTGTCTGCATTGGAAAATTACAGATGCTCCTTGATTGTTTTTTCTGGTTTTTTGGTCTCATTCTGTTCAGATAAGCATGCAGTTTTCATTAGTAATTTCAAATTAGATTTTCACTGCTATTATTCTCCACAAGTCAATTTTTCCTTATTATCCTACTTTCCTCCTTGGGAAGAGCAGAGGTTGGGAACAGGTTTGTTTAGTAGTGATAGTAGTAAATATTTATGTAACATCACTCTCCAGAGACTTTTTCACAATCACATAGAGCATAATGTGATTCTGACCTTTATACAGTTTCCCAGGAAATCAATTCCTTGAAGCAAGAAAATAGAGGGAGATATCTCCCCTACTTCAAGGACAAGTTCTGGCTTCAGCCTCAGTGTTTCTTACACTGGCTCTTTTCACCAGGCCAAAAGATGTTTACCCCTTGGGGAGAGATGTGCCCAGAATTCTGTAACAGGATGTCACAGCAACATAGTACAGACTGCTCAGAACTGCACAGTTTTTGTCTAGTTGACTACAATATTTTGAGGTCTCTAGACTAGAACAAGGAGGCTCTTTTCCCATGATCATCTATGGCTTCAGGAAAAACTCCAGGATGTTATTTTTCTTGCAGTGTATGGCTGATGATATTTTGTCTTACAGCTGATATCCCAGGCCAGTTTAGAACAGGAGCATGTCATCAATGTATCTCAATATCTGCAGGGAAGGTATCAAGAGGATGGAGTCAGACTCTTTTTCAGTGGTGCCCTGTGACAGGGAAAGAGGAAATGGGCACAAACTGAAGCACCAGGAAACACTTTTTCACTATGAGGATGACCTGGCACATATTCCCTGGAGAGGTGGTAGAGTCTCTGTCCTCAGAGATCTTCAAAATCCATCTCTATGTGACCCTACCTGAGCAGGGGAGTTTGATTGGA
>VZTT01041197.1:39953-72749 GCA_013400855.1 Buphagus erythrorhynchus | reverse complement strand
GAGCGGCCGGCGGGGAAGGGACGCGGGAGCGCCGGGCAGTGACAGCGCTGCGCCGCTGCCCGCAGCCCCTCGCCGCCCGCTGCCTGCCCCGCGGAGCGGGCGAGCCCCGGCGGGCAGGGAGAGGTGCCTGGGGTTCCCCGTGCGGGCTGAAACACACGGCAGCTCGTCTGCCTCCTCCTCCTCCTGCCCGGGCCATCGCCTCCGTCCAAAACTCCCGGGCTCCCCACTGAGACCGCTCCCGATCGCTGCCCGCGGCGTCCCCATCACCGCTCGACTCAAGCCCGCCGCACCGGGGGTAGTTTGAGGGACGTGCCTTTGCCTTGTAGGCTTGCCACCTGCAAACCCAGCCTCTACCCCTGCCCCTGCGAGCAGTCCCGAAGTGAATCAACGTCCTCTCTTCAACGCTGGCTAGCCGGGAAACCCCCAGAGTCCCCGAGGGTGTGTGACCTGGTCACTGACTGGGGGTGCAGGGGTGCGGGGTCCGGGCTGGGTGGGCAAAGGGGAGCGGGACCTCGCTGCAGGGACAGGAGTACGAGATTCTGGCAGGGGGGAGGGCTCACGCTGCCGTCTGGTATTTTGTGGAAGAAAAGGCAAGTTTGAGTGAACTCTGCACACTTCATGCAGGTGAACCAAGTGCCTGCAAAGAGTGCAGTGTCCATCTGCCTTATGTAAGTGTCTGCTGTGCTAATGAATAATGGAATAAAAATCCCGCGGCATCAGGATATGTTTAGTTCTAGTATCTCTGTCCTCTCTTGCTTTCTCCCTGTAAAGATTCAATCCTGAGGAATATAGAGGAGTACAGCCTTGTCATCCCCACAAGCACCGATTCAGAGGGCAGGTTCCTATCCCACTTGGTGTCTGGACCGCCAAAAGCACGCTTCAGGAGAGCTGCGGAGGACTTGCAACATGAAGCAGCAAATGAGCAGATATTTTACAATGTCACTGTTTTTGGAAGAGAGTTTCACTTCAGGTTACGGCCAAACTCCAGGCTCGTGGCCCCTGGAGCAACAGTTGAGTGGCAGGAGGACTCCGAGGAGACTCATATTGAACCTCTCTATGGGAATTGCCTCTATGTTGGGGATATCACTGATCTGCCAAATGCTTCAGTTGCTATCAGCAATTGCGATGGACTGGTAAGTTACTTTTGTTACTATATCAAAGATAATGATATTAATTTCCTACAGTCTTCAAATATAAAATGTGTGGACTGTCAGAAACTCACACCTCATATGGTAACTGTGAATGCAAATTAACTAATGTTCCCTTGTGTGGGAATAGCTGTGTTGCACCAGGAGCTGCTTTACAGACAGTGGCACTAGAAGTTTGAGTACGTGCTCTGAGGTAGCTATTCTGGAACAAAACAGCTGAAACCACTGTTTCTGTTGATTTGTGGTAAAGTTACTTGAGGGGTCTGATGCTCTAAACCAGAAGGTTAAATAGCAACTTCTCAGCATCTTCTTCCACTTCTCACTTCCAGTCTCCAATGGTAAATGTTAGAAAGAGTTAATCCCAAATAATGGGCTGGACTACCCTGGAAACAAATTTGATAGGTAAAAGATGGTTTTGTCCTGGAAAATTTTAATTTATTCAGAGTCTGTTTTCTTGGATATTTCACTTGGTGAGTTTCATTGCCTAATCAAGTGATTGATGAAAAGTTGCAGAAGACTTTGAGTTTTATGAGCAAAACAACCCCCTGTGATACATTTGTCAAAGCTGTGTGTTTTCAAACTGGCTGCAGCTTTCTGTTCTGAAGTGCATGTTCAGCACTCAGATTATCACTGTTTGTCCCTGACATCCTAAACTGTCATACTGTCATTTGAGCAGTAATTACTGCACAGCGATTTGTTTAGTGAGAAAAGGGCTATATTTTTTATCATAATGACCAGTTTATCCAGCCTGTATTTTCTTGCTATAGCCTTTAGAGTTTGCAATTTTGAGATTGCTTAATTGTAATGCATTCTGCCTCTGCATAAAGAGCCAGTAGGAGTCAGTTGTATTTCTATTTATTTAGTCATAGGAAGTTGTTCATTTGCTGTGCCAGGAAGATGACATGTATGGAGATAGTATGTTGGCTATCTGAGAATGGAAGGGAATCAAATTCTTTTCCCCTTAGTCTTTCCTTTCCTGTGGTTTCTTCTAGCCATGTGCATTCCTGTTTTGAGAAGCAGGTTTTAATGTTGCAGTTGTTTGATGTGGACAGCTGGCTGAGGGTAAGAGAAGCACCAGAAGCAAGAAGAGCCATTCAGAGAGCAGAGTGTGAGCCTGCAGTTCTGCCTCGGGGGGGAAGCAAAAGTTCTGTGCTCTCCCTGTATCTAGCACAGATCATTTTGTGTAAGGCAAATTTACTTGCTCAAGATTTACTTACTCTTTGCTTTTAGAACTGGGGCAGAGCCAAAGCTCTTCTCTATTGTTCATCTGTGCTAAAAGGTGGAGGAAGATCCTGTTCACGGCTACTCCTTGCCTTGTCCTCTTCTCCTCAGCACACATGTTGGCTGTAAGGGCAGAGGGGAGCTTGTTCCTGCTTCCTTCCGGTGTTTGGCTGAGTGTGGGCTCCTAATATTTAGAAAAAACAGTTATGATAAAATAGAACAGGAGTTAAAGCCAAGCTTTGGATGAGACTCTAAAGGTCGAAGGCCTTATGTTGCATGTAAACATGACAAAGAATGAGAATGGTTTATAAAATGAAGTGAAAATACAAATGAAAAGGCTTTATAAATTACTGCTTTTTTCACATTTATAAGTACACTCATAAATGACTGGAATCCAGAAAGTTACCAAAGGAATTGCAATTTTCAACTTGTATGCCCAACCCATGTGCCTGCCTTTTCCAGTGTTCTTGTTTTCATTAGAAGAAGCTGGAGAGTTGGTCTGGGCTGGGAGGTGCCACATTCTAATCTGGATGATTTTCATATGGAATTACAATTTCTCTGGTTCTGCTAATACATTTGGAAATGGATTACTGCTTCCTCCGGGGTGTATCTACATGGTAGATGTTGCAGGGCAGAGATGTATTTTTTTTGCCCAGGTCACTGAAGCCTTCCTGCAGGAAGCATTGCCTCAGTACATTTAGGCTGTAAAGATTTGCCTGAGACTGTGCAGTAAATCTGTTTGGGAACAACAAATTGAACTCAAGTCCCTTGGGTACCATGTTCCATCTCTACCTTTTCCCTCCATCTCAATTTCTTTATTTCTTGTGGGGTGAATGTATAAAACAGATTATCAATAGAATTACACAAACTCAAAGGAATTATACCAATTTTTTTCAAAAGCCATTGCTCTGTGGACAGAAATAATAAGCAAGTAACCACAGAAGTTAATACTGCCTGTAACTGTCTCTCCCTTTACCTTTTATTTCTTGTTTTTTTGCAAGGAGTATTGAAGAGTCCTTGGAACAATGTGTTGCCAGCAAGACATACTTAGAAACCACTGGGCTATATGCTTTTCTTGGCTTTGTTGA
Source organism: Buphagus erythrorhynchus (assembly GCA_013400855.1). Taxonomy (NCBI): domain Eukaryota; kingdom Metazoa; phylum Chordata; class Aves; order Passeriformes; family Sturnidae; genus Buphagus; species Buphagus erythrorhynchus. The sequence continues at coordinate 69,292 of VZTT01041197.1, read as the reverse complement.
TATTTGGATGTGAATAAAGACATGGACAAGGCTATTCTCAACTGTTTTTCTATGTCTGTTTTTTACTTCACATCTAGTTTTCTTCAGTGGACCCAAGTATTTCCACCTTTTCTTGGTTATTCTGGAGAAAGGAATAGTGGACCTCTCTTATAACTGAGTTGTCAATTGACAAGTGTTAGAATTTTACATTATAAACTTGATTAATTTAATTCCTGATATTTATTTTTGAAGTGCTTGCTTTTGAAGGTGGTTTGACATCTCTCTATGCTTCTCACGGTCTCCTGTCTTTTTCATCAGTCATCAGGGCTGAAACAATACTGGATTTGAAGTGTCCCACTTTGATTTTTACATTGCAAACTTTTGTTGATTGAATCTGGTTCAAGCCAGCAAATGCATCTGCCACCTTGCCAACTTCTGATGTTATTTCCTTTGAACATCCCTTTTGGTTTGCACTTCACTGCCAACTATGTCTTATTTTCCATTTATTGTCTTAGAAGAGTCTGGCTGGTGGATTTGGTATTGCCAAATGAGAAGTTGTTGGAAGGAATTTACATGAAAATAGTAGATCTGTGACGGGATTTTTGGACTATACTATAAATGATGAAGATCTGCTGCCCTGACCAAGGAGATATACATTAGTTAGGGTACTCACGGTTTTCTGTATCAGAAGTCAACAAAACATTTATTGACCTAAAAATCAAATCTGAGGCAGATGAAGAGAACTTCAGAAGTATGTAATCTAGGTGTATGGTCACCTGATTGCATGGAGTGGGTCATTAAAAATTGTGGGTGAAGAATCAAAGTTAAAGCTAATCAATAGATTTTTTAACAGCTGTCTGAATTATGAATGTGATTTTTACCATATTAAAAAAAAAGTACTTTGAAAGCTTTCCCATTTAAGATAAAACCACTTTGGACAACTCATTATCATCTTGGTTGGCCTGATAGCATTGAAACTAATTCTCCACTGAGTGGGCAGAACAAGCATGGTCAGTTCTCCATGGCCTGCAGGCTGTGGTGGAAGGTGTTGTGCTTTGAGTATGTTCTTGGTCCTTGGCCAGATACTTACTTGTGGATGCAGCTGGAGGATGAGAGACCTGGCTGTCCTCTCCAAGGGTTGTGAAGGAGAAGTGGTTGGAGGCTGCAAAAAATGCTATAAAACAACAAAAAGTTAGGATTATATGAATCCTTCCAGGTTATTGCCTAACTATGGGAACTGTCTTTCTTCACCTCAGCAGATGGACCTGCCATTGTAGAAGATTTTTTGCACATCTAGATTTTTGATAAATACTTCTGCAGTGCTTGAGGCAGATGTGCCAAAAATGCCTTCTTCAGGTCGACAGGATGGCACTATTTGATTGTAGAAATTCAGAGGCATAAACTCCCTCCCAGTCTCCTCATGATATTTGTAGTTTGTGAGCTAGAATGTGTACTCAGACAGGAAAAACACGATATGAACACCACATCTGAAGTGGATAATGAACAAATGACTAACTTAGGCTGCAGTGCAGAGTCAGATGTACTGACAGGACTGAGAAGACTGAGGATCACTACTCCATGATGAACAATCAATGTGATCTGATTGCACCCACTGAAGCAAAGGAAGGAACATCAGTTTCAGTAACACATCACGATGTCCTAGTTTGGCTCCATTAGTATAATCCTCTTCCTTTTTTAAAGCTAGAAGATCATCTGTCCAAAAATTTTACAATATTGTCATTAAAATGGGAAGTTATTAGAAGAAGATATATAGAAACTGAGCTTTTCAATCCATCTTTGGCTGGTTGTTTTCTAAATGAGTTGTAAGCATTATGTGGCTGAGGGTACCAAGACAGGCACCTTACAAGTGCAGTTGACTTGTTTCTTCTTGTGATGAACGAGGCAGGGTTTGCTCTACAACATTTCAGTCTTTCCTGTGCTCTGTGCTAACCCTCCCAAACTGTTAGAGAGCAGCCTGCTGGCTGGCTGGCTGCTTGCCCAGACTCTGTTTCTTCTAGAAATGCTTGGAACATTAGCAGTGCTTTTTCGACTCATGCCCAATGCAACATTATCTGTAGCCCTGGGTTCACCTGGGTGGGTTTGTGGTGATCCATTTCCCTTTCCTAACCAGTTGTGGATCCTCAGGAACTGGCTGGTGCTTTGGTTGCTGTCAATACAAGTGCACGTCTGTCAGTTGTCCCAAGATGTTGTTAGGTATTTATATTATGAGTATTTTCTTTCCTGTTTTAAATGAGATAACAAAATTTTTTTTCCTCAGTTTTTATTTTATGGGGTTGTATTAATATTAATCTAATTTCTGAAGTGTAAATGTAGAATCTCTTGTTCAGATCCAGTCAATGGTGTTTCCTAAGAGCAATTCCAGCTACCCATGTGAAATACCCACCTTTCTTCCCTTCCTCCTGCTACCTTCCCTGCATTCCTAGAGGCATTTAGATTCCTTGTGAAGTCTAGCCTTGTTTAGTATAGTTCTTCTTCACTTTGAGCATGAGCATGATCTCTCTGAAATCACTGAATTTTAAAGTTATATTGTTATATGCTGTCCTGACAGAGGTGCTTTCTTGGAACTGCCCACAGAGTTGAAGGTGAATCTATCTCACCTTAGGTGGAACATGTAATTTACCTAGATAAGGGGATGAAGGAGCTTCTCACAATGAATATACCAGGAGAAGACAGGCATGCTTATGTAACCGTGTTATTTTTCCTTTTATACATCCATCTTCTGCTTTCATATGGATTTACAATTTAGTAGTGTTTCTTTTTGATCTGGTTTTTGGATTACACTGGTTTGTGATGTAGCAAAAAAGCAGAGCTCAAGGTAGCACAATATTATCTTCAAAGTCTGGTCAGGTCTAGTTCCTGACAGTTAAAACAGATGCCTGCTACAAATAATTCCAGTAATTCCTTTTCTGTATGCTAAATTCTTAGCATTTACATTATGATGGGGTTGTTTCCATTTTAAGGGGATGAAAACTGGGCATATATGATCTTTTCATTTGGGAGCATTAAATTAAACCAAAATCAAACCAAAGTTGCCATCCATGTTTCTTTTTTTCTTTCTCCATTTTTTTAGTGTAATGGCAAAATTCACTGTGGGCTTTTTTGATAAGTAGAACTGTAATACAGTGGCAGAAGTGCAAATAATTTCTGTGACACAGTATAGAACAAAATGTAAAAGCCATTCTCATTAAGGAAACGGCAGCCCTTCCTCTGCAGATGATCAGTGGGATCACCATTTACCCTTTATCAAGGGCATTTTGAATTCAGCTGGGGTTTCCACATGGGTAAGCCAAGCATGTATGTGAATTCTAGCACAATCAGAGCCTGACTGCACATCCCCATCTACACACACCATTTAAAAGACCTGTGTTTCCTGCCAAAGCAATGGAGCTGTTTTGATGCCTAACACTCCAGCATGTCCATGTTTTCACAGGATAGAGACTTTGCTTTGTAGCCCATTCTCTGGTTTTCTGCTGTTCATTTCCCTGGCCAACACAAGCCTAGTTGGACAGTCCCTTCTGCTGTGTGAATTGCACAGGATTTCCCTTTTAAAAGTTATGGTGTGAAAGACAGAGTGTAAACACTATGATTCAGCCTCTGACTGGAGTAAATTATCCTCTGCTGTCCTTAAAAGAGACTCTGTCATCAGTAAATACTATTTTTTTTTTCTTTGCATCGTCTGTGCATGGTTTATCTCACCTACATTTTATCTGAGAGCAGAGCAAGTAATTTCCTACATCATACAGGTGGACACCATCTGGACAGAGTATCCTCAGGCAGTCAAAACTGGTATCTTTGTGGTATGTTGTAGGCCTTTGGATAAAATACAAGTATTTCTTTATGTCCTGTTTGACCTTGTGTTGCATTGTCCTCATTGTAGTAGTGTCTCTGCTGTACTGTACCCTTTGACCACACAAAAACTAATTTTCCAACTAGAATATTAAACTCTATACATCCAAGGAAAGGTGCCTAGTGTCTCTTGCTTCCCATCTTGAAAGACCCAAATATAGGAACTAATTTTGATAAGGTCGTAATTAATTTCTGGGGTAAGCAGGACATCTATTTTGGGAAGTCTGTCCCTCCTTAGCTTCCAAAGGTGTGTCCCTCAAAAAGTGCTGTTAGCTCACCTACCTGCCAGCTCGCTGCTCCTTCCTGGTGTGGTGAGGGTGTTTCCCAAGAATTCAAGACTCCTGCAAATGGCAAGACAATACCACATTTCAGGTTAGTTACATGTTTACTTTTTGCTACAGAAAGTTAAAAAAAATTGTTTTTGGGTCAACCAGAGTTCCAGCTCTTGCATGGAGCAGGACCTTTTCTCCAGAGATCACACTAGTGTTTTATTCGACCTACTTCTGAGTACTTTTTATTTATGGTGACTGTTGCTTTGTAAGCAGGTCATGCCATTACTTAATGGCACACTAGGACATTTCTCATCCCGGGTCTGATTAAAACAGAGTCAGGGAGCAGGTCTTGAGTATCTTGCAGGGGTTGCACAACCTTGCTCTGACGAGCACACCCTCTTTTTTTGGATCACCTTGTCCCTTTATTGCTTTCTTTCTTGCAAAGTTTCAGTAAGTTCTCTAACACATCACATCTGGTTCCTTTAGCCCCTTTATCTGAGTGTGTTTTAAATTCATCTTTGTTTGCAGAGTCTTGACACAGCGGGTTCCCAGTTTTAATAGTCTGCAAATGAAAGGCCCACATTTCACACGCTATTTTCAGCACTGCTCTATTAAACTGTAACATTGAAAAGAAGAGTGTCCTCTTCAAGTGCAGAAGAGCACATTGCTTCCTCATATCTAAATCCCAGCTTCAGTTATAGATCTTCTCAGTTATTCCCAGGTCTCAAAACGTCAGGTACTTTCTTCAGATCTGGAGTTCTTGGAGTTGTAAGTCTGAATCTCAGCGTAAATGTTTCTGCTTTTTCTTCTGAGTAACTGTTTCTTGTTTAAAGAAAGAGTTTTAAAAGTAAGTGTTCCCCTCAAGGAAAAGACAGAGATGCCAGTTCTCCTTCTTGAAGTCTCAAAAATCACCAGGCCAGTGAAAATCATCCCAAGTATGTTGTTTTGAAGGTGTCATTTTACAGTACAGATGAGTTTCTCTTTACGCCTTGTTTTGTCTTGTGTATGCTTCTGAGAGACTTTGTGCACTGGTGTGGGTTCTGTGAGCTGGCTGCCCCCCAAGTGGGGAAGGTTCATTTACTGAACATGGTGACTTCAGTATCATTTTGTCCTCTCTAATGCCACAGAGACAACCTGCCCTCACCACTAATTCCTATACTTGCTTTTTTCCCCCCCTAATCTGTTTGTTTTCCAAATCTTTGCCTTGCTGAAATGGAAGTCCCATTTGTACAACTTACTGTTACTTTTTGGTCTTGGCATCTCAAGTGTGTTCAAGTTTTTCAGTGTTAACTGTCAAGTTTATATTTTTTATTTTATTCCTTTTAAATTGGTTTATGTAAAATTTAGTATTTTGCCCCCTTATTGCTGCATTTGTGACCCTTATCTTCAAAATAAAGACACTATTAATTCTTCACTTATGCAGCTCTCTGTGGAGAATTCAGAGCTTGGAATTGCCCAGTGTCCCTGGCACTTTCTTACTCTTCCACCTGCAAAGTACGATTTTACCACTTTTCTTTTGATGTGGTGAGCTATAAATACAGCTACTCTAACTTCTTTCCTACTGTAATTCCCTTTAAATTTTCCTGTAGTTGCCACTTCTGTGTTTGAATATCATTATATGGTCAGACTGCTTTTTCCCAGCATTTAACCTTTAGCCTAGTGGACCTCAGGGGACAAATTACAATCTATTTTCCACTGAAATTAAGTGTGAAGCCTACTAATCCTGTAATGAGAAAGTCAGTGGACATCACCGGTACCTGTGGATAAGAAGAGCTTCTTCTACCTGTAACTAGATACAGCTAATTTATGCATTTAAGTTATTTCTCTTCACTCAATGTGTGGGCTATAGGTTGCTGTTATTGCCCTGTAAGGAGAGTGAATGATCTTTAGAGCATTTTGAGGCAAGAAAACTGGAAAGGAATATCTGGCATATGGTGAATATTTAAGCTGTTTTTTGAAAAACATGAAATCAAAGTACCTACCTGAGGTTTAGGGGTTTAGGGTAGCACAGAGCCACACCTTGATGTAGGCCCTGAGTCTTTAGGCCTTTATTAATGTTTTTTCTGATTTACTGTCACTGTAAGAATAACGAAGTGGATGTGTGGAGAAGAACCTGCCTGGCTAATGAACAGGCTGGCTAATGGGCAGGCTGGCCAGCAGCTCTTTTCTTTTACCCCATCACTTACAATCCTGACAAGAAACAGTCCATGAAATGGCAGGGGGCATTGAATTTTGTGAATGATACAGCAAATTTCTACAGGAGCCCTGAGTGCAGCTCTCTCAGCCTGCTGCTGTGCCTGCTTCCCAAGGTTGTGGGCAGTCCCTCTTTCACCCCTCTATGCCCTGGGTGCTGCTGGGCTGCAGCAGCAGCTTCCAGCATGTCCAGGGGAGCCCTGAACATGCACCAACCCCCTCAGGCAAACCCATCCAAGGCACCTTCACACCACACACCCAGGATGGGCACTGCAGACACAGGGCTACTCTTGCACAAATTGGTCTGTGGGAGGGATTTCTCTTTCAAGTTTTGTTTCTGAACATGTGCTTTTTTGGCGTGATTTAATGAGTATTGTAGAGTATAGAATGGAGAAAGTCAAAATAATGCATCGAGTCCAACAGGAAAGAAAGGCTTACTTTCTTGGGAGTAAAACTATTTCAAGAGCTAAGCATAGTAATGCACCATTTACATTTTAATTCAAATACAGTAAAATAATAGATTTTACAAAGGAACAGTGGAAAGCACAGATTTTACTCCAAGCACTTGCTGAATTGTTTGATTAGATGTTAGGAAAAACTTCTTCACCAAAAGGGCTGTCAGACCTTGGAACAGGCTGCTCAGGGAAGTACAGATGTGGCACCTGGGGCCATGGTTTAGCAGGGACTTGACAGTCCTGTGTTAATGGCTGGATTTAAAGATCTTCCAAGTCTCTTCCAACCTAAATGATTCCATGGCTTTGTGATTCTCATTTCTCTGCTCTTTCCCCCATATGCAAAAGGCAGAACTAACATCCAGTATCTGCCCTAAACAGCTGCATCTTGCATTTCTCCCATGGTAAAGTGTGTGTCTCCCAAGGCTGGTACAAGGGCTGGTGCACATGGCCATCACATCACCTGCACAGCATTCCCATTCCTGGACAGAGCCCATGCTTTGGAAAATGAACCTACAGAAAGCACAGAGATTAACCAAGGGTAGGTGGCAGCACAGGCTGTGGTTACTGTTTTAATAGTGGGTTTGTTTGTTTTAAATAATGTTTTTTGTGTGAATCATGTTTATCCAACTCACATGCAGAAGAATATACTTCTTCATTTTTCAGAGTGCTAAAATTGCAAGGCTTTTCTTTTTCTCCAAGCAGAGGAGCTGTGGAAGGAACGTGAGAGATGTTGTTCAGAAAGCATTCTGCAAACCAGAATGTATTTAAGAAACAGTCTTTGAGAAGTAAATCACTACCTGATGATGAAGACAGCTGAGCTGGGCCAAGAGTCTTTCACGTGCCAACACTCTCATGTGACAGGAGTTATATTGGAACATGACAGGCTTTGAAGCTTGCAAGGCTGAAAATGTCTAAAAATTTTTGTATACCTAAAATAATAGCTGGATAAAATGGTGTCTTTCAGACTGCAAAACACTCTCTGTAGAGCACCATGAATATACATAAGGTCACAATCTTTCACGTATTGAACAACAAAAAAATCCCCACCCTAAAACCCAGAAGCGGAAATTTTATGCCACTTCTGTTCAATACCACTTAGGACTTCAGGGATAAAGAAGTTTTAGAAGTGAATTTGGATTGATTTCAGATTTACAACCAAGCTTGAAATCAGAGTTTTCTAATAGTTTTAGGTTTCATTGTAAAAATGGTAAATCCACCATTCATCAGTAAACCAAAATATTTAATTCCCAAATAAGTGCTAAGAGGTGTCTGTCAATATTAAATTTGTTTGCAAAGTTACAGCACATTAAGGCTGACATAAGCAGCAAGTGTAAAAATGGGATTAATCAAAGGATGATTTAGTACTCTGAAAGAAGAATATGAAACTCAGTCTGGATAAGTAATAGACAAGCAAAGAAAGACAAGACCATTTACAATATGTTTTGAATTAATTTAAGCTTCTCAGTAGGAGAGTGTAATGAATTTCTGTGAAAATAAAGTGCTTAGTTCACTGCAGTCAAATTAAGCCCAACAATAATCATACACATCTTATAAAATAGAATGAAGATGCTGAACCTATGAAAATACAGTGTAATCTTTCATTTATCTAAACAGAAAATCACACAGGAAAAACCCCAGATCTCTGTCAATGTTTGTGTCATGATCCAGCAGCATTTTACATAGGGACCAGGGAGGTCCCATGGCAAGTAGCTGATTTTTGGGTCTGTTCCAAAGTTGCTGAAGTGAATGTGTTTAGTTTCACTGGCTCTGTTTGGCTTTGTGTGGACAGGTTGATTAGCAGAGTATTTGGGACAAAAAGCAGGCCATGGAGTATTCCACATCATGACCTTTTCTTTCACCTTGTTCTCTGTCCCCTGATGCAGTGGTGGTGGGGAGGGAGGTGAGTATGAGAAGCTCAAGTGCAGCTCTTCCCATGGCTGTTTATATCCCGTGTGCTGGATGGAACAGGACAGAACTGTGTGCCTCTAAACCTGAAATAGCTCTGCTAAACCTTCTTCCCCTTCTGCCTCACACCACATCCCTACCACAGAAGAGGTGATGCATTAAGTGAGGGGGAGGGATTAGGAGAAACCCTCCAGTCTGTGCCAGCAGGATGAGGCAATTCCAGCTGTCTTGAATTTGCAGGCTCATTCTCTTTTCTATCTCCATCTTCCTATGAAGATGAGGCCAGAAATGAGAAAGATTTTCCTGCTGAGACTGCCTCTCTTTGCTTCTGCACTGCTGAAGGCGTGGTGGTGGGAAGAGCTTTCTCTGCCCGTCTAGGATGTTAGCTTTGACCTCAATAAAACTAGCATCACTTGCAAAAAACCCCACCCAAACGCCAAATACAATCCCCCAACAAAAAACCCCCAAGTCACAAGAGAGAACAACATGAGAAAAACTCTAATTGCACATCTGTTCAACAGACTTTTGTGATAACTCAGCAACAGCTAATTGAAACTCCTGGATCATAAATATGCTTTCAGCCAAACTGGAGTTTACTTATCCTGATGCTATCTCCTTTCAACTCCCCATTGCACTCTGGGGTTCTAGTGGTCAGGATTCCAACAATCTGTCACTAGATGGGAAAATTAGAAGTTGGGTCCATTCAGTTATAATGAGCCAAACCTCTGCTAATCTGTATCATCATGTCTCCACGGATTTCTGGGAGCTCTGTCACTTTGCATTAGTTGAGGACCTGGCCTTATGTAATGAGATGTTTTCACACTCGTGTGGAGACATGTCTTCCTCCAACAGTCTGGATTACAGGCTCCCATGGTTTGAAAAGAGATATAGTCCTTCTTGGGAGGCAGCAGAACACACCAGATCTGTGTATATGTTTTCATGAGATTTCACTAAGTAACATATTTAGGGTTTGTTTTTTGGAAATGGCAAAGTGCATTGGAAAGGGCAACCAGGAATCCCAGGATCTTTGAATGGTCCTTGGTCTCGAATGGGCAGATGGGTTAAAGACACAGCTCCAGGCACTGCTTCTTGTCACACAAAGCTCACTGAGGGCCTTGTGGCTCCCTGCCTCTGGATTGCCATTTTGACATGATTTTTGTGACATTTTCATGTTATTATGCAAGCCTGTAGAAATCATGACAAGACTAGGGAAACTGTTTAATAAATGCGATGCTAGTATAATGTGAAATTCATCCGTGATGGATATACTTAGGTCTTTGAAGGATTTAGCTGCTTCTGGCAGTTTTGTGTTCCTTTTGGGTGATTTGAAGAGGTGTTTGCTTTCACTGGTGGGTTTAAGAAATATTTGTGCTTAGGTAACACTTTTAGAGTGCACTTTCAGAATGAAATCCATGCAGTCTTTAACCTAAGGATATAATTTTTGAGTAATGAATCACTGCTTGCAAGTTCTACAGTAGATTTTAGCTATTCCACTGTGAGAAAGCACTGTTTTTTTTCTATTTTCATTTTATATTTGTTTATATTAAGACCACTTTTCACTGACGTCAGAGACCTATCAGGTCAAATCTAATCCTCTACATCTCACGGTGTGCTGGCTAGATTAGCCCTAATACTTGTGCTATCTAGTCTGTGTGGAGGCAGCTTTCACCTTGTAATGATGTCCTCCCTGGAGTTGGTTCTAGGGGATGGTTGAGCCTGTAGATTCTCACTCCTCACTTTCACAGAGCCAGGGACATTGTCAGCATCCCTCCTTTGCTGAGGAATGTGGAGCAAATGGCCATCTTTGAAATTGCTGCAAAGACCTGGTGAATTTGCTCCACCACAGCAAATGGGCTTGGATTCCAAAGCTGCACAGATTGTGAGGAAGTCTACCTCCCTCCCCTCTGGCTGCTGCTGGGCTGCTGGGCAGTTCTGCTCTCCTTTTCATGAGCTGGGAAGACTTCGTTCACTGGGGAAAAATGCACTGTGGTTCCTGTGGAGAAGTGTAGTGCTCAGAGCAGTGAGATGACTGTCTCTGGGTGGGATTTGAGGGAGAGGAAGGGATGTGTCAGAAATAGGGCCAAAAACAAGAGCAGTTGGGGACATCTGATCAGTGTCAACAGGGCAAGATGCTGAGCACTGGAGTGCTGAAGTGTGAGAATAGCTTGTGAGTGGCCCATGCAGCAGGAAGGAGCAGAAAACACTATTTCCTGGCAATCCACAGCAGAATCCTTGCTCAGTGAATATTCTCCTTTAATGACTAGCTCTAGAAGGGAGAATGAAGCAAGAAGCGATGTCCCCATTAATCCTCAGTGCAAGTTTGCAGGGCAGGGCTGAAATCTGACTGCATGGGAGAGCAAATGGAGGTTCCTGCACCTCCCAACCCAGCACCTGACAAGGAGAGTCAGGGCTGGCCAGAGGCACTGGGCAGATGGGAGCAGGGAGCTGGAGACATGTGTCTACGTCACCAACGTGTCCTGGTGTGCTGCAGGACAGTCCCCTCCAGAGCTGCTGTGATTCATTCCATGGGAAGGGTCACAGCTCCAGCCCAGAAGGGACTGAAGCACCTCTCATCATCGCCCTGAATTTTCTTCTTTCTCTATTAACAAACTGCCAAAGTTGTTTTCAAGGAAATTTGTCCCCCAGCCTACAGTGCTGCCAAGTTGGAGTAGTGTGAAATGAAAAAAAACACATTGAAACCAAAAGCACATGCTTGGTTTTTTTGTTTGGGCTTTTGAGAATTTAAAAAAAGGATCCTGTGGCTCCTCTGCTGAGTCAGCACTGGTTGGATGTGATTTCTGAATGTGATTTCTGTGGTCAAGCTTTACACAGATCTTTGATGTTTAATGTGCCAGTCAATTAAAGCATGCTGCTATGCTAGAAATGATGTGGTGGCTTGCTTGGTATTGCCAAAATGGGTCAAAAGTATCAGGAGAAGGTTTAATCTCTCTGTTTACATAGTGTCATTTTGCTTGCTTTGTGGTTCATTGCTTTCTGCAGTGACTGGGGTATAGTCTAAGAGCAGGAAGCCTCCTCTCTCCTCTCTGTGACAAAAATAACTGGTGCTCTCTCCTGCTGGTTTGATTAAAGTGTTTATGGATGTTCAGCTGTGCTACACTAGAGCTGCCTGCTCTGCTGAACAGAGCTCCCATCAGCTGGGCACTGGCTGGGATGTCTCTGGCCAAGCAGCCTTGTTGGGTGAATCACACGGGTGAAGTTTTCTGCAGAGCAGCCCAACAGACCCAGTGTTGGCACAACTGTGCTGGTGCCAGAGAAAGAACAAGTGTTTGGGGCAGGACTTACTAAACAGTTCTGTTGCCAGATCTGTCCTCCCAGGGTGAGCCCTCCTGTCCTTGCACAGCACAGGAGCCCCAGGAAAAGCCTCAGGAAGGTGTCACCTGCTGCTATGGGAAGGTTTTTCACAGTGAAGCTCTGCACACATTTAGATACCTTCTCAAACTTAAATCAGACTGGCAAAAAAAGAGTTGTCCAGCTGTTTTTGTGAGATGTTCAATAATGAGATTTACTTTAAAGCAGGTAAAAACCTTAGGAAGGTTTTAAGATTGTACTTTAAAGTGTAAGCTTGGTATATCTGTTCTTTTCCTAGGGGTGTTTTATTTGATTCTGTTTCTAAACCAGGAGTTGGTCCAAAGCCCGTTAATATAAATGAAAAGAGTTTTATTGACTTTGATGGGATTTGGATCATGCTGCACTAATTAAATAGTAAAGTATCCATTAGTAGTGAAGAAAACAGAAGAGAGGAGAGCCAAATACTGTTGTGATGAGCCCTGTGAAGTTGAGTGAACTGCAGCCAAAGTCTCAGCATCTTTACAGATGAGCTTTTCCATATTTCTCTGCTTCTGTCCTTCTGACACAGATATATGGTGGATTTTTAAGAGAACTGAATTTATAAAGATCCTTACATTTATCCTGCCTATTTGCAAGTTTTCATGGACACATTTAGTCAATAAATATTACCTTATTCCAGAAAAAAATGGGAAGTGAGGTGTGACAGATGAAAAGGTTGTGCTTTAAACTACATTGAAATTGAGTACTAATAATTTGCACTTACTTTGCCTGAATATTCTTGTAAGATTCTTAAGGAACACAGATTTACTAGATTCCAAACCAAAAAGAACAGCTTTTCCCTGTTATTGATGTTGTAAGTAGAAGGTAAAGTAAAAGTTAATATCTTATGCGTCCAGAAGATCTGCCTAAAAAGTGGGTTTTATTTAAAAAATAAAATTAAAAAAAGCTGTTCTGGAACTGGCTAAAACCCAACCATGTACAGACAGCTTAAAAATACAGCAATAAATGAATTTATATGGGCTACTGGATGGATGTTAAAAAGATCTGGCATTTAAAACCTAGAAATGCTGTTCCTCATTCCTCTTGCTGTGACCCACTTTGCCTGGGTGGCAGCAGTGGCCCCTGAATTCAGTAGCCTACAGCCCTGCTGAGACAAGAGGTCTGCACTCACAAAAAGCATTTATGGGAATTTCCCAATGACAGTGGGATGGTTGGAAAACACCCTCATTTGAAACAAGTTGGATGTGTTGGGATTCAACTGTAACCATGTGAGCTGAGGTTCTGGGGACATGAGGAGCCCATCTGTGTTTGGCTGTCAGTTCTCCTTAGGCGTCTTTGACAACACAACTCTAAATGAGATGTTTCATAAAAACAACTTGCTGGCATTGTTTGCCTGCTGCTGCATTTACTGAAGGACAGTCCTCTCATGCCAGTTCACAAGGTTTTTTCCATTTCAGATATTGTCATCGGGTTTCCTAGCACCCTCTCTCTTAAACTTAGCAAAAAAGAGGTTTTCCCACCTTCACTGGTCAGGCATTTATGAAGAAATGAAACCTGCAATTTGGTTTAGATTTTTACCAAAGTTATCAGGCAAAATTGTTGATCATGCCATGCCAATACCATGACCCCATCTTCTGTGTTTCTAACTGTATCTTGGCCTTCTACTTGCAAAAATCATGAGGTCTTGTCAGCAGCAGCTGCAGATTGGAGAGTAATTTAAGTTGAATTGTAGATTAGTACATTTTTCAATTCTGTGATGGCCCAAACTCCCAAACAAATAAATGTTCTAGTAGACTGAAATTTTCTAGAATACTCAAAATAGGAAAAGATTAAAGGAAAGAGTCAGTCTGAGGCCCAGCAGCTCAAATGCTCTTTTATGCTTCCAAAAATAAAGTGTCAGAAGTAGAACCCTGTGTCGCCTTTTCATAAATCTTCGCTTTCAAATCCAGTGGATAACTAATAGAAAGTTTTCAGAAGAAGAAACAAGAGGCTTTATGCTTTATATAAGAAAGATTAAGTGGAGAGAGGTTTTTTTCCCCCTTGAGTACATGGGTGTGTAGGAACTGTGTTTTAGAATCAGGCCTTTCATGAGGCCTGCAGAGTAAAACTGTTATTTGGGGAATTCAAAATTGTTCTTGTCCTTGTTGGGAGGGAAGGGAATGAAGCAGAAGAGATTGGCATTGAAAGATGCCACTGCACAGCAATACCCCAGAAGGGCAGGTGTCACCTGCAATGGTGACAAGTTGCAAACAGGCTTATAAAACAGGACCTAGGAAGCAACTGAGAACTGCCAGACTGCCCAAGAGTGTAATTCTGCTCTTTCTGATCAGTTCTGTATTTGTTCTGTTGGCCGATGTGGGTACACAGGCAAATACAGTTATATAAGAGTTAAAGGTTTAACCCTTCAAAAACATAACCATTCATTAAAGTGATTTCAATAATTATAAAAAGAAAATTAGATAGTGACTCCAGCACATGGGAATATAGAGACAGATTTGCTTCAAAATAAACTCTTTCAATATAAAATTACTTTTTGCTCTGAGACAAGGAAAATAATCCAAAATATAAAGGAAGTGCTTTCATTACATTTAGCTTTATTGTTTCTAAACAGAAATATTTCTATCTGAGAACAAATGACAAACTAATTTTTCCCCATCCTAAACCTAATTTGGCAACCAACTAATTTGTTGGTCCAAAGTTGGTTTTTTAAAAAATTCCTACTGTAAAATGTTGCCTTATGTTCCAGGCAGTACTGCATGTGTTTCCATAGCAACCTCTTCTCATGTCTTGAACTTGTCAGCATCAACATACGACATTTTAAACTATAAAGCATTTGTGTGTACTGCTGCCTCTTTGGACATGAGTGAGATTTGCCAAAAGCTGGGTTCTTGCAGGCAGTTGAAGTTAGGGAAAGGTGATGGACTCAGATGTTCTTTGTACCTGCTGCTTGTTTACAAAGAATGAGGAAGTTCTTTGGGCTCTCACTGAGCTCAGGCAATGGGGCACAGATTCCTGCTCCCAGCTCCAAGGTCAACAACTAACTCAAAGTCTGGTTTTTCCCCCAGGACTGTTTGTCAGTGGGTTGTGTATCTGATTCTCTGCACTGTGTGTTTTTGGGCTGTCTGACTTTTCTCAGGTGCACCTGCTTCTCTGTTCTGTGTTCAGCAGAGTTGTTCTTGACCCTGGACACGCACAGACTTTGGACAGTGATGTAGACCAGATCTCCCTCTGTTGCTCTGATGCTTTTCATTTTAAACCCAGGGAATGGTGAACCATTTTCAGGTTAAGTGCAGCCTAATCCAAATGACAGTGTATTTGCTAAACATTTGTGAAATAAAAGAACTGAAGAAGAGGAACAGAAAAGCCCTAGTCAGCTTGGAGGAAAGATGCTGTTCCAGTGAGCAGTAAAGAGAAATTGGTTTGACTAGCCAGGCATAATTGTAAAACATTCTCTAGGAGGGAGCACTAATACAATTGTATGATATGTGCTTTTACTGTCTTCCTTTTTCTGTCTGTAGCATGGGTTGGCTGTTGATTTGTTCTTCTAAAATATGTATTTGCAGATATGGACAAGCTGCCAAAAATGTGACTAATATAAAAATGTCCACTGATCTCTTTCTAAAGCCTGTATTAACACTGCTCTCTGGAAGATGATAGTAATTTCTCAATCTTTGTAGTATTTATACAGACACCTTCCTAAAGGATAGCTCTACTTTTCCAAACCGATAGGAACATTTGTATCAGGTTTGTGAGGCCAGGTTTTCATACTGTGTGTGTAGGGACTAGAGGGGTGGCTTCTGTGAGCAGCTGCTAAAATCTGCCCCCATGTCCTCCAGTACCACTGGCTCCAAAAGGGACTCACTGCTGGCCAAGGCTGAGCCCATCAGTGGTGGTGGTGGTGCCTCTGGGATAACATATTTTAGAGGAAGGGGAAAGTGGTCAGAGGAGTGAGAATATGTGAGAGCAGCACTCGCTGGCCCCAAGGGCAGTGCAGATGAAAGGGAGGAGGTGCTGCAGGTGCTGGAGCAGACATTCCCCAGGGTGAGGCTGGGTGTCTCCATGCAGCCCATGGAGGAGCACAGAGGAGCAGAGATCCACCTGCAGCCCAAGGAGGCCCCACCCTGGAGCTGGGCAAGAGTGTGAGGAGTCCTCCCCTGAGGAGGAAGGAGCAGCACAGACAACGTGTGAGGAACTGACCACAGCCTCCAGTCACCATCCCACTGCACCACTGTGGGGAAGGAGGAGTGAATTCAGGAGTGAAATTGAACTTGGGAAGAACAGAGGGATAAGGTGAAAGGTGTTTTTAAGATTTGGTTTTATTTCTCATTACTGTATTGTGATTTGATTGGTAATAAATTAAATTAATTTTCCCCAAGTCGAGTTTTTCAGATGGCAGTAATTGGTGAGTGTCTTTACCTCAAACTAGAGTATTTTGCTATATTTTAGCTCCTCTGTCCATCTGAGAAGGGGAGTGATGGACTGGCTCTGGTGGGCATCTGGCATCCAGCCAGTGGCCCCCCACCCCAATACCACTCTCCTGTTTTGGCTGTCAGTGTGTATTTGGATTTATCCTTCACACCATTATGCAGGAGAGAGCTGATTTATGCAGCAGGGCTTGTCATGGCCTTAAACCTTCACTGCAGTGGTACATCTCCACATAAGAATACAAACAGGTCAATGGCTTGTTTTGCTTTGATTTATGACTTTATAGCTTGGAGCAGGAGACTCCTTTTATTGATGACTCTGTGCATTCAAAAGATGTGGGTGTAGATTCTTTCTTCTGTCTTCACTGAAAATAGATATCACAGTGATGTTTAACTCCTAGGAACTGTGCTGAAGCATCCCCCCATGCACTGCTCCTGACAGGGTGTCCCTGTGCCATTCACTGGCCCACAGGCACTCACAATTCCTGGGGCAGCTGTGGCTCTCTGGTATTCATCAGAAGGAATGGTTTTTCCAGGTATGGAATAAACCTTTCTCTGTGAGACCTGGCAAGAGAAGTGATGGTGGAATGAACTTTAGTGATTTGTCTAGGACTGGGCATGAACTCTGCTCCCAAAGAAGAGCAGATACTGTTTGTGCTGAAGTAATAACTGCAACAAAAACCAGTTATAAAACCATCTGGGCATGTATCTGTCAGTATAGGGCATGAAGAACCCATATTTATATTCTGGGGTGATAACTTTATCAGGAGAGATGAGAAGTAGATGCTTGATTTTCTTGTGGACTTTCTTCATAACTAATCTGGTACAGTATGTTCTTGGGCCAGTGCTTTGATCTATCTGGGATATAGCCAGAGGGAAAACAATTTCATAGTTTTCGTTTGCTAATCAGGAAATGAGATAATTCATAATAAAAAAAAAATCTCTTTTTGGAAAAAAAAATTGAATCCTTCTGGTCACTTTGCAGGCATTAATTTTCAGATAAAGAATTTCTGCTTTGCTTCTGAACCAACCAAATCTTTAATACAAATAACATAAAGCTCAGTGTTTTCTGTGTTCCTTAAATCCAGTTTCAGAGAAGAAAGTGACCTTTCCTTCCTTTCAAAATACAGCTGCTCCTCTTGAAATTCTAGCTGTGTAAATACACTTGTTGCCCTCTTCTGTTAGTTTTCTGCATCTTTTGCTCACTGAAGTGTAAAACAATAAATGCCATCTTCAAATCCTCTTTGGAAGACTGGAAAGTTCCATTCTATCACTGCTGAGGGAATTACTGAGTTTCAGTATTTCCTTTTTTTTGCCCCTGCTTTGTAAGGAATGCTACCATTTTCGAGTTGTTCTTACATGAACAGTTCTATAGAGTTTGTCCCTTCCCTGATACATCCTCTGATTTCATTCTCTTCTGCATGTTGAGGCCCAAATTGAATACAGCATCACCCACTTCTTCTGAGAGAAGGAAATTTGGGACTTCAGTATCCCAACATTTGTGTCTGTTGCCCTTCTCCCTTGCTGGAGCTGTCACCCTCTGAGCTGCTGATGAGCTGCAGCTCCCTGGGTTCCTTCTGCCTGGCAGCTCCTTGAAGGGTGATGCTTCAGCCTCCCCACATAAGGAGAGGGTAAAGCTGGGGGTGGTTGGAGACACAATTTTTGGATCATAAAGAGAATGTGGACCAAACATGACATATGCAGCCTCCTGCCTCAGTGGCTGTTTGATCTCCCTCTTTTAATTTTCCCCAGTCCATAGACATGAGCCATGTGAGGAAGAGGTAGTAAAACATTCCTCTCTTTCCCATTTGTAGGAAATCAGTGGAAGTGGCAATGCTGTGGTGGCTTGAGAGAGATCAGCTCAGCTGAGTCCAGCAAAAAGTGACTGTAGTATTACTTTACTTTCACACTGAAGTGATTGCACCAATTTTGAAATTGAGAATTAATCAATTATTTGGGCCAGTAAAATTAAAAGCCAACAGATGAAAGTTAACTTAATAATAATATTCTTTTTATCAGGCATTGGGGTCATGTTTTTATTTTTATACAACCTTTATTTTAATCTTCTGCATAATCCTTACCAAGTGCATATTGCTCTTTCCTTTAGAAAAAAAAATCTTCTCAGTTTCTGGGTTAAGATTTATGGAAAATACTGGAAAAGGGAGGTTTCTTGGAGTAGTCTGTGTATATCATTATATTTCAGTGTGCTTGAAGCATTATATTGTACATTGGTCCCAGCACCATCTTTTGCAAAAGAGAATTGACTGTTTTTGTGGAACTCACAGAAAATGAACATGAAACACTGATGAAATGAAATTTGGGCTGAATAGTTTAGACTATTGTACGTTCAAAATCCCTTAAATACTTATAAAATGGAATAAATTGGCAAATTATGCTAGTGCACCTCTAGAACATATGGGAAAAATGGGTAAAAGAAGCAAATCTCTGTTACTTTCAGTACTTACAGGGAGCATAATGTCATTAAGAAAGGAAAATGCAAAACATGTGATAGCAGATGCCAGACAAACCACAGTGCTCCAGCTCTCACAAGAAGCCCCCTGTACATGGCCCTGGCCAAAGCATTCTTTTTGGACTGAGTTTTTCATTCCTGGTTTTAGGCCAAAGGTAAATTCTCCTCTGTGTGGAAACTTTAAATAAAACCAATTCAATCATTTTTCGGATTCTCCCTCTCATCAGGGTTCCTGCCCCTTTCCCATTGCTATGCCAATGCTGCAGCAGCTGTGAGGGCTCTGCCTTAGCTTCTTTTGGAGTGTTTTTGCACATGTTCACAAAAACATTGCTATGGTCCGTTGCCTTTTATTTCTAATATTTCCAAGAATATTTATGATGCTGATGGTTGATCTCTCGGACAACACAAACCACAAAATCACCTGAAGTTGTGCTGCAGCCAGCCTGAGAAAGTAGCTGAGACCTAAATCAACCCTCTCAGAAAAGCAGGAGCTTGAAACTTCCACTGATACCAAAGGTTATGGTGGATTTTGAGTTTTTGTAGAGTTATATAGGGAACTAAAAAAGATATGTGGTACCTAGTGACACTTCCACATTCACCTGAGCTATAGTCTTAATTCTCTTGAGCTCAAGGGGTTTAAGTATCTAACTCACTGAGGCTGGGGCTTTGCAGATCCCACCTGCCTCTTTGGTGGGTGAATACCTTTGGCTATGTAACCCCACACAGCTGAGTTTCTGAACTGTTGGCTTTTGTTGGATCTCCTTCATAGGCTCCAGAGGAAGTGAAGTCATGTGCTGGGCTTCACTGTCCTCTTCTGAATTTGGCCCCAACTCCTTTCAAAATGTCTTGTTTAGGGCTTGTTTTTAATGCTTAAAATATATATATAGATATATTTTTTTTAAATTATCTCTATCTGTCCTCTGCAATAGCAGTGGTGAACATCATTTTACTTAGCAAAGAAAGAAAAGTGGAACCGAGGACTCTGAAGTTGCTAGAGCTCTTGGATGAGGCAATGTGAACAGGTCAAGCAAGAGAAAGAGGAGCTAAAGCACATTTCTACTGTTACTTGAAAGTAATTTTCAGTTTCATTTGGTCTGGCTGGTGGAAAGACATCCACTCATGAGCTTGCTTGATTTTGGAGATTTCAGAGTTCTTTTCATTTGAGTGACTTCATACCTTGGTGTCATCATTCTGTTATACGGACCCTCCCCTGCTCACTTCTGACTTTGTGCACTTGGATTTTTCTAATCAGGCAAGAATGGTGGATGCAGAATGGGTCAGTTTGGGATCCTTGATAGGCTTAAGTGTGTATGAAGCTGAATCTAAATAGCCAATTACTTGCTATGGCTTATTTAATTTCACTCATTTTTTTCCTGATGATTTATAAAGTATTCATACCACATTTTCCCTAATTGACTTAAGTTAGCTCTTCCTTTTCCAAAAGGAAATATGCCAAACTAAAAGGTTTCAAATGAAAACTGTGGTCACATTGTCATTTTTTTGTCATCTTGACTACAATATTTAGTAGTGGAAAAAACTGCTGATAAAATTATATGGTAAAGTGCTATCAGACATTTAAGGAAGACAAAAGCCAAATGGAACTGTCAGGAGACAAATCTGGCCACTACAGCAGTTGTATCTCATGCAAGTCTCAGATGTCATCTGGGTTTCCATTCATTGAATAGCAGATAAGGAATAATCTCTTCTTAACGTAATAATGTGGGCATTTGTATTTTTTTGAGAATTAAGACTCGTGTTCTGAAGAAACAAATGCTTTATTTCAATTTGGCTGGATATTTTGAAGCTTTTAATTAAGAAAAAAGGAGAGCCTTTTAATCTAAAGAAACAAATGTTGAGTTTCTACTTGACTGCAGAGAGAGAAATTTACTGTTGCTTTTACTTTGTTTAGTTTAAATTTGGTTTTTTTTAAGTGCTTTTGCGTTGAAGGCTGTAATTGGCTCTGAAGAAGGCCTTTTACTTGTGTTTCCCAGTCATGGATGTCTGCACTTATCTCATTCTTGGCATCCTCCCATTTCAAAGTAAGACGTGGCAGTAAAGAATTCTGAGGCAGTGCCAAAGAGCAGATTGTTGTAGAGAAAAAAGTTGTTCCTTATATGTTATGCTGAACTCTTAAGCTTTTAAGGAATTGAACTTACCCATTTTCCCTATAGCATTACAGGAGAGGTTAGCTGCCACCCAAATAACAAGTTGCTCAGGGGTGCTTTTGTGTACAGCTGATATCTTGGGGTGAGGAATGACTTTGGTCTGTGTCCCTTTACCTGTTCCAGTCCCGGAACGTGGCTCAGCTGAGCTGGATCAGTCCTGCAGGAAGCAGGGAGGTGTCTGGCATCACCCACGTGTGCTCTGCTCTGCTCAGACCCCGAGGCAGCTGCTGGGGTGAGGAAGGTGGTCATGATGTAAGAAACCCCGTGCAAGTCAGATTTGCTTTGTTTTTATTAATCTGATATTTTTGGGGTTTTTGCAAGTGATTTTTATGAGGTGGAAGTGAAAATGAATGAGGGTTAATAAAGGAGGAAAAACTGCTGATTTTAAACATGTGGTAAGTGTAGATCAGCCTTCCTTATAGCAGGGTTTTGCACAAAATAAATCCTCTGCTAGTTTCCTGTGGGATGGATTAAGGCATTAATTAATGATTTTGGATATAACTATTCCAGTGTAGATCATGTACCTGAGAATATGGAGTGTGGTTACAGAAAGGGAGGAACTTCTCATGTTAAACCTCCCATGTGTTGATTCATAAATCCATGTGTATTAATCTGTGGGAATCAACTTTGGAAATGGAAGGGATCACACCATATTTTGGTGAAGTGTTGAATCAGGGTTGAACAGGAGAAAGTGGTGGAAAGTCTGTAGCTGGGAAGAGATGATTGCTTCAGTGTCATATGGACCATCAGCAGTGCTGGGTGAAATGGTGCAAGAGGGCAGAGTGGGACTGTCTACAAAGAATTCAAACAGGAGATGAAGGAGAACAGTATTTTTAATTATGTTTCATCTGAGGCACATGTTCATTGTCTCAAGGCAGATTTTGAGATTTTGTCCATATTTGAACTGGAACAAGAGAACAGTTTTTCTCCAGTTTTGCAGCTGACTTGCATCCAAAGTAGATTTGGATGGGTGCCCCACCTGAATTGTTAAGGACTTGGAAGAAATCTTTTAGTCTTGGCCTATTTCTGGTTAAAATACATTCTTCTGCAATGGAACAAAAGTATTTTTTTAAATAAATGAAACAGACAGGAGGCGGATGTAATCTCAAGAGATGAGGTTAAGATTTCAAATATCTTTTAAACTGATCTATTTTTGATAGGCAGATTACTAAGACTTGACTGTTGGGCAGGTTTATTTAAACTCTCAGTAGTGTGTGGTATTGAGAAAACTGCACCATCAATGCAGGGAAATGTGAGCTTGGGCACAGCATTTGCCTTATTTACTTGAAAAATCTCACAGTGCACCCACTACACAAAACGGTTCTCCTGCTGATTATGTGTTTCCTGTTCTGTTAATTAGGATGTCACTGCTCTTCCATATCTCATTTCTTAGAGTAATTTCTTAATGAGTCAGTTGAAGTTTTTTGGGCATGGGAAATCTGGTGAACTGGCTAACGTTTTCCTCTGATATCTGTTTTGATATCAATTATGCTTCAGCTTCCAATTAAGCAGGTCAGGGTACATTAGCAAGTCTCCAGTTCATGGCAAAATACTGCATAGAGAGATGGCATAAGACTAAATTCAAGATTATCCAAAGTAATTGGGACAGAAAATTACTTAGTTTGCCTTGCTGGAATTAGTGTGACTTATTGTTGAAATGCTGCCCGCCTTAGTTCAGTTCTCTCTGTAGTTCCAGGCAGAAGAAAGCCATTTGCAGCAGACTGTAATCTTTAATAAGGTTGTATTATGCAACTAAGTAAACCAAGGTGAGGAAAGACTGGAGCTGAACTCCCTGAAAAAGTATGGACTGAAAATGCAAAAGAGATGAACTTGCAATTAAAAGGCAAAAATTGCACATGATCTGTTGGACAGTAGGCTCTGATACTAAAGAATGGTGACTGAGAATATAATTTGGGAGAAGAAAAATAGACAAGTCCTATACCACTGAGTTATTCATGTCCATGTTTTGTACCTTCTTTTCTAAATATTTCTAATAGGATCATAGGCAACATTCATCCTTGTCATATTGACTTACAGGACAAATGAAAATGATATCTGCTAAGCTTTATTAGAATATTTTAATTTGGCCAGGCTGTGTAGGATGTGCTTGGAATCTAGCAATTTGTACACTAAGGAAAACGAGAATTTTTTCAAATTAAGTGATAAAATTTGGCAGCATTTCTTAACACAAAATGTATGTTGAGTTGTATCTAGAATGAAAACATGACTTTTAATTTGAAAAAATTGCTTTGCACTTATCAGAGATTCTTCATACATCTGGTCATGATCAGAAATGATCAAGGAAAAAAGTCTGAAGAGCAGTATATACTTTATACTGCAAAGTTCCAGAGTCTCCACTGTTTGGGCTTTTTTACTTATTTTTTTGTGATGAATTCTAGACTAGAATTCTGCAGGATCAATCAAGTGCATTAGTATAACTCTTAATAATAGTATATATCTTTGGCTCAGGTTCTCCCAAAGTGAGAGAGCTCTTCCCCCTCCTCCCATATGAGAAATGAGATTTACATCTATGTATATGAAAGACTGTTCTATGCAGAGTTCCTGTTCTTCTCTCACTATAGTGCAGCTCTTCAGACCTCAATCACTGATGTTGGGTGAGGCATTCCACAGTTGTCTCCAGGCTATGAACTGGATCCAAGAACAAGACATTGAATTTTTTAATGGCTTATAGAGAAGTTTAATATGTATTGGTATCTTTTTTTTGTGCATTTTTGAAACCTGCCTTTTAAAACCTTATTATGCCCTAGGAAATTACTGGATGCTGTTCTACCAGATGTGCATGCACCAATTTCTCCTCTTTAGGATTCTGCTTTCTCGCACATCTGACAAAAAAATCTGTGGACCACAGCTGTTATTTAGCACTTTGAAATCGAGCTCTCTTTCATTACAATTGGTATTTCTGACCTTCAAGACTGAAATTCTGAATGTGCCTCCTTGTTGGCATTGGGTTTTATGCTGTGCTCTCGGCAGTAATTTGCTGAACCACTCCTGTGCCTTCCAAAAGCCATTTTGTAATTAAAAAAGTCTTCAACAGAGATAGCTGCAAGGAAAATAGAGTGTGCAGCAGATTCCTAAGGCTTCTAGCTTTTTTTCTGTATCAGGGAAAGATTTTGGAAAACCTTTGATTCCTAAAGGCTTAAACAACAGCAATAAAAAAGGAGATCAAATTTGATGAAAAACTGTTATAACTCATGAGAGCTAGACGTTAAATTCCATAAAGGGAGCACTTCCTATAGATACCACAACCTAATGCTGTGTGTAAAGTCCTGGTTACATTACAGATGTGTCACAAAGCTGCTTCATTTTCTTAAATGATGGTGGGATAGACTCTCCCCTATGTAGATACTTCCCTACTTAGGAAGTATCTAGTAGATAGACCCGTGCATGACATTCTGATAACTGGTTTTGCGTGGTGTATCCTTTCTGTGTGAGACAGGTTGGTGCTATTTTACTCAGGGATAAAATACCTACGGTGTTCTTAACCCCCTCTTTAATTGTCTTTGAATTAGAAGTGCTGCTTCAGGTGTAATGTCAGGGCTGTAGTTTCCTTGGGTTGATGATACAGGCAGCTGCAGTCAACATTATGGCTAGTCCAGCTCCATAATTTAAATGGAATGAAAGGAAGTTGAGTGTTTAAAATTAAGCCATTTTTAAGTGTTTAGTTAAGGATTTGAAGAGCCAAACTTACACACAGAGCTCAGTGTTCCAGTTTTAGTTTAACCAGTAGTGATGGTGTTTGTTTTGTTTTGTTTTCCTCACAAGATGCAAGAGGATTTTAAACTACTGCTACTTTTGTGAAGAGAGGAAAAAGGGGGGCTCAGGACACCAGCATGCAGGCAGAAAAGAGAGCAGGGATGTGTACAAGAGTAAAAGATATTGTTCTTTTCTTTAAGGATGAGCCCTTCTGAACTTAAAAAGCTTCTTTTCATTTCTTAAGGCAGATCTTTGCTCAGATGGCAATGTTAAATTTCTTGTGCTGATCTAAATCTTCTATGTGGCTTCTTTTCCCTGAACTTTTTATGGCCTATTAACTAAAAGGAGAAATTAAAAAGCATCTACTTGTTTACTCTGGTCCTGTCAGCTGAAATAAATGTCCCAATTTATCCCAAGCCCTGCTTACACTAAGGAAGTTCAGTTAGCTGATAGTAAATGGACCTGGGTCATGGTTCATTAGTCTCTGTAGCTGGACAGAGTGTTCTGTGTTCTGCTCTACCTTTTTTTCCCCCTCATATTTTTATATTTAAATGCTCTTGTTCAGGATGGGTGTTTTTACTCTGCCCCCTGAGGCCCCTTATGAAAATGAGATGATGCATCTTAGCTTACTCTGTTAAGCAAAACTGTCTGAATAAAATACAGATCCATGTCTTATGACAATAGCTGACTGCCATGGTGGGGAACACAGGTCCCTCAGGACTCACACACTCCTTTGCATTCTCCTTTGATCTTGATGAAACAGATGAAAACATCTTTTTATTTTTAATTACTCGTCCCTTGCTCTGCTGTAGTTTGGAAGGAGATTTCAGAAAGGCTTTAAGTGATATTAAAAAGACCACCATGAGGCACTGCCAAATCCCTGTGTCCTTCCCCTTGCCAGGGGCCATGTGGAGCATTTGTGCCAGTAGCAGAAGGAGCTGGAGAGTCCCAGCTCAGAGCCCTGCATAGAGGCTCTGGCAGCAGAGCATTGCTGGACATTGATGCTGGAATTTCTTCTCCTCTCTCCTCTTGGCATATTTTGCTGTTTGGCTCCCAGAGGCAAGGTCTACCTCTTCTGTGATGATGATGCTTCCCATTATATTAAGACTAATTTATGGCCAAGGCAGGGAGTTGTGGTAGTAGGCTTAGGCAGTGGGCTTGCTGTCCCAGCTAATGCATTTATGCCTAGAGCTGTTTTGATATATTCCCTTGCTTCCATTGTGATTACAAATGCCCCATCTCTTTTTTTCACTGCTCCCAGCCTACAATTTAATAGAAATTCTGCCTGAACCTTCAGAGAAGATGATGAAAGAGGGAAGGATTATTTTCTCTCCAGTTATCCATTTGTTTCTTGGCTTTGTGTGAGGTTTTTCTTCCTTCTTTCTTTCCTGTTGTACTGGGATTTGCAGGCAGTTTCTCATCCTGGTCCTCCTCCTTTGATCCTCCTCCAAAATAAAAAAATAATAAGCCCCCTTCCCCTCAAAGACATGCTTTTTAAAATGCTTATTTGTAATCCAGTTGTAAGAACTTAATCTATTAGTAAGATTCACAAACTGAGATTTCACAATCTATTTTATCTATTTTGTTGTACCTGCCAAGATTTTAATCTCAAGATATTTTCCTTTGCTCCTGAATTTAGAAATAACTGCTGTCATGACTAAATCACATATCCCAACACTGACATCCACTCTGTCCAGATTACTTGCCCTGCACAGAATGTACTCTCGTGTTTGGTGTCATCCTCCAGCGTGACGTTGCTCTGTGCAATGGAAGTTTCCTTGTAAACTGCAACAGCTTCTGGAACTGGTTTGACCAAAGCTGAAGATGAGCCTGGCTTTTATAGGTGAGCAGGTCAAGGATAGTATTTACCACTTCCCTTAAATTGTAACTTCTTTGTGTAGCTGAGCTTACTGTGATGGAACTTCAGTGGAAGCTATTGATGTCAGGAAAGGCTTGTGAACAGGTTGGAAGTGGTCTCTGGGCTAATGGTAAGCTGCAGATACAGATAGATCCATCTTGGATTTGGGGTTTGATTTGTTTTTAGAACTTAAGTTACAGTTTCTTTTGTATGCCTACACTTTTCCACTGCAATAGAATACAATGGAATACACTGCAATCTTTTATTGGTCTGCTTTGAGCAAGGTAAATCTGGATAAAGTTAAAATAGTAAGAACGTTGGTCAGATTATATTCCTAGTATTTCCAAAAAATATTTCATTCCCTTTTATGCCCCGTAGGGAATTTATGCAAGGTGCCCTATGAAAAGAGCCTCAATTATTTAAGCACCTCAAAGAACTTTATGTAAATTAAGGATTTTTAAGAGCATGGAGTGGAAGAAACCTCCTGAGCTGCGTGTGCCTTCTGCTGCGGGTGCCGCACATGTGCAAGGGTGTCCCTTTCTCATCTCCATTTCACAAACCAGCAATCTGTGGCAATTACACAGAGGGGTCAGTGGCAGGGCTAGGACAAAGCCAGGGTTTTGTCTTGCAGTTACACTACACTGCCCTCTAAACAGAATATTCACCAAGTGTAGAAGTCTCCATAGCAGTTCTGCCAGTTTCTATGATCGCTGTGTGTTATGACTGTGAAGATTACAAATGGCATGGGACAAGGCCAATAATTGTTTTTTACTGTAGATTTCTGAAGCAAATGGAATAATTCAACTAAAATTCATTCTGTGATACACATATTAAACAATTTTATTCTGAAAATGGTCTTTGGTGTTTTATGATGGAGATATTGGAAGGTGCCACTCCCTGCCATGCGCTGATGGGAACAGGCGCTAACTGTTGTGATCAGTGAAATTGTTACATGAACACAAGGAGCCTAAAGGCCCATTTAATGATCTGGTGTCTGTTTAGGAAGCTGGTTGAGCTAGAGGGTAGAGTTCTGTCTCACAGATGTGTAGCCACAAGTCATTATGAGCTTCCTGCTAATTCAGAAACTGCAGAAACTGAATTGCGCTGCTCCCAGTGCTGTGTTGATTTTGTAGCCATTGTGCATTGCAGGAATCTAAGAGAAAGAAAAGTTTCCCTACATGTAGCTCATTGTTAGGAAAATAGCAAAGAATAAATATCCAAAGGCAAAGGAATCGCTGATGAACATCATGGAAAGTTGCAGATAATGAAAGTGAACATGCAGTAGTAGTTACTGACTGGTGGCCTTTCCAGCCAAGAATGAACTTCTTAGTTAGGAGTCTGATTCATGGGCTGAGAGTAATTAGTAAGTTTGAGTGCAAAAGAAGGAGGAGATGAGAATCTTTTGTTCATTACTAGAGCTTTTGGAAAACAGCTGAAAATGGTAATAAATTTTTGCAAAGCATTTAGTAAGTAATTTTTCTGATCAACTTTTTTTGCAGCTAGTTTACCAGAAAATGCTCTTTTAACACCAATTCAAACTATTGTTAGAATTTCTGAAGGGTTCTCACCCTAATTTGTGGCTTCAAGTAGATTGCTAACCTTTCAGCACAACACTTGAGTAGCACGGATCAGGCCACAGAAATTTCCTTAGTCTCCAAAGGTATGAATGTTGACATTGGACCTGATTTTAGGAAGTGTGAAGCACTCCAAAATCCCAAAGGTGTTAATAGAAAAAATATGGAACAAAATTCTCTTTCTGGTAGAGGTGTTTGGAGCTGACTGGCAATGGGACTGGGAAGCAGAGGGCAGGATTTTCAGTTCAGATCTTAGAATATCCTTGAATAAGATGGAAGTGGTACTGAGGAATGAAAATATCTGGTGTAGTCAGTAGGCAGAAAGATACGAGGAGAATTAAAAACTCTGCAGGGTGTCTGCCCTTTTCTTTGTGGAAGGGTTATGCAGCTAATTTTACAGAGTGGTTTGAAACTGTTTTGATTTCATTCATCTATACTAGAGATGATGTGGGGAAAAGGAGTCAAAATTGTTGGTCCTTAAAAACAAAGGAAAAAATGTCTTCTCAATATAAAGATGTTTATTGATATAAAAGTGTTTGTGAAGTGCATGTGTCAGAATCATGATGTCTAGTGTAACTGCTAATGCATATATATAAATACTACAGTGAGCAAGTGGCATTATAAATTCTAGGGCACATAACAATGAATTATCCTAGTGACCTAAATAATTTTCTGTCAGAACGTTTTTTCCCTTTTACATTTTCAAATTGTCTGTAGTAAATCTTCCATGTGTTTCACTGAGATTTATTCTTAAATCCTCACACTATTTACCCCTTAAGGTTGAAAGCTTGAATTTAAGATAAGCAGCCATAGAAAAATGCATGTTTCCCTTCCAGACAAGCAAACTACTTGTAACACTCACCTGATTTTACAGGGAAGGATGTGGGAGACATGAGGCTTTGCCATTTAGGCTCCATTACACATATACACTTAGTGCTAAAACCAGGGTGTTTAATATTGTTCTCACTGCTTGCAGTTGTTGTGGCTTGGCAGGTGTATTTGATGGAGTCCTTGAAGCTCCAGCCTTGCCACCAAGCATATGTGAAAAATAACTGATTGGAATTGCAATACAAATGGGGATTGTGAAATAAACTCGTGGTATGCTGGAATTACTGGCCTATAATTAAATATTCTATTAAAATATGCGCTTTACG
>VZTT01041197.1:0-32031 GCA_013400855.1 Buphagus erythrorhynchus | reverse complement strand
ATATTATATTGTCCAAATATCCCATCACTCTCCATGTATTAAAATCTCCATTTCTTATTATGATACTTCTCCCATCATCTATTAGTTGGCATCAAATCTTTTCAGACACTGGAGAAAATGTTTTCTTTTTCTAACTCACCATTTACTTTAGCAGTATGGGGTTTGTNTTTTTGTTGAGGATGTTACATCAAAAAGACAAAACCTTTAGGTTTATTCCTGATTTCAGGTTGCACTATGATTTTGTTTCTAAATAAAATAAAACAAAACATGTTCCAGTTCTCTCAGGTACAAATTTAATGGTCTGTATATTTTGCTTGTTTGTCTAGTTGATGCATTTGTCATTCAGGACTAAGAGCAGTGTGATCTTTGACCTTGTGAATGAAATTAATGTTTCTTACTCTAATTAATAAAAGTTTTATATAATGACAATGCTGCAGTGTTTATGTTCCAGTTGACATGTTAATCTGTCCTAACCTATTTGGAGTTCCTGTAAAGGATTAAATAATACAATCCACTGTACATACTATGATCTGATAAGTTCGTTAGCAGGAGCATAATTGATTTCCTGAGAAGACTTTCTATAGAAATAGCAAATTCTACTGTCAAGAATATGAAATGCTTTTCAGTGATCTGTTTCTCTGCAGTTAGTCCAAGCTTTAACTTCCCTCTGCTTAAAAATCCAAGTCTCCTACTGACCAAAGGGTCCTATTAGCAGAGTTTGTAATTAAAGCTCACTTTTCCCAAAATTGTGTGTATTTTTCTAGTAGAGAAATTCTAATTTTTCAACATTAAATATCAGTGCAAAGTTTGGCATTGTCATACCTGTTATATTTGTAGGTGGTTTTGCTTTCCATCTTTCTTACCATCTTGTGGTCACGCTGTAGACTATTTGAGATTTGTAGAGGACTTTCATTCTAACCCTTATGCTGGGAATGAAGTGGGTAAGATCACCCACCATTCTTCAGGAGAAATGCCAGGATAACATTGGCCTCAGACTGAGAAGATAGTGTGTGTTTTTTTGGATGGCTCACAATAGCCATATATATCCATCTGGTCTGCATTTTTACCAGGCTTGCTCTGGCAAAACAAAGTTACCACTTGTCTTTAGAAGGATGGACTGAGAAAAAGATTTTAGAGCTTCTATCTCCATTCCCAGATATCACCATTACAGGAAAATGCTGAACTCAAGTGCTGACTCGGGATGGAAAATCCCATGTACACTTGGGCCATATGCAAAGGGTTTGTGAGTCACATGGAATTTATATGTCACTTGCTGAACTCAAAACTTGGAAAAGACTAATCTTCTATTAATTTATGTAAACAGGAAGCTGTGTTTGGCCATTTAGATGTTCTTACGCTGCATGCTTTACCCTTTTAAAATGTTAGATTTCCCAAGAGAATTGCAATGTCCTGTCAGCATGCCAGTCCTACTTTGTATTTCATACCTGTACATTGACTCTGCCTGCATGCGTAATTCCCCTGCCTAGGTTTGCATTATTTTATCTTTCAATTGGAAAACTATGTACATCTGTAAAAACAGAGTATAATATATGGCAGTGGTCTGCTATTGTATTCATTTGAATTAATGTCCCTTAAAGTGCAAAGGCTGCAGAATTCATGCATTGCAGGACGGCAGAGCTCTGTGCATTTAAAGACAACATAAAGGCAAATTTGTAACTTGTTCCAGGTTCATTTAATTTTGGTCGTGCATAGAGGAAAAGTGGTGGAAAAAACTTAGACTATCAGTCTGAATTCACGGACTGTACAATCTTGTTTTTGTTGCCTCTCTACCAACAGGAATTCTCCATGTTCACATTCTTGATTCTTCTCCCTTGAGGAAACACAGCTGTGGAGCAGGACCCATGACTGCATTGCACTTCTGAGGAGGGCAGGGGGAATTGGGTTGCACTAGATGTAAATGTGATTGCATTGTTTCTGCCTATCAGGAATAAGTGTTTTATCATATCAGTTACCATCTGTTTTCCCATTAATCAGGTTTTTCTGCCTTGAAAATGGCCAAAGACAAAGGGTCCCAGCCACAGGTACATGAAGATTAATAGCAGGTGTAAAGTCATCCCACTCTGAAGCTGCGAGTGGCTTTTTCCCCTGAAATATGATGACTTATTTATTTGGTGTAGTAGCCTTAAGATTTCTTTAACAATGCTTGAGGATGGTTTATTTGAAGAACACAAAATTTGGTCAAAACTCCCTAAAATTGTGAAATTACTGGAACTTAGCTAGAGCATCTCAAGCCTCTGCCAGAATGGTCTTGTCTGGCAGTGAAGTGAGTGTAGTTGCTGAGTGTTCGTCTGGATAGGATTATGTTATGACAAACAAATTCCTCTTTGAGATGAGCATAATCCCCAGCACTTAGTGAGCTTTAATTTATGTGCATCAACTTTGTGGAATTAGTTGATTCACTTGCTTCTGCTTTTTCTGCTCATCTTTCTGGCTTTGGAGTGTGATGCCTCTTTATCTAGTAGGAAGCCTGCAAAGCTAGGATTTCTTTCCAAATTGCTTCAAGCACCTCAAACGTCTCAAATGCAGATCTCATCATCCACATTTTCCCCTTTCATGTATTTTGAGATCTGCTTTTCTGGTTGGTGCCTGCAATCTTGTATTTAAATCAGTTGCAGCAACATCTACATGGTGGAGTGTCCTCTTTCTAAATAATCTGGTCTACAAAAAATGCTGGCATAGATGTGGCAGATGGCTGAGAATGGGGTCTCCTCAGCCCCTCACCTCTCTCCTCCTTGATCACAAGTGAGAGGCTCCTCTGGGTTCAAAGCCTTCCCCACCTGCTCCTTCAGATAGTGCAAAACTCATTGCCAGAGAGGGTATCAGAACTTTGTTTCTGATCTGTGAAGCTCCTCACAGAAACTAATTTTCTAATAATGATGTAAGTTGACTGTTACTTAGAGATGGTCTTTCCCTTTATCTCTACACAAACAGTAATAAGCCACAGAGTGTGTTAATGTCCAGAGTAGGTGTGTGTTAGAGAGAGAACAGTGACAGTGGAGAGTATTGACCTGAAATTGTGGCTTACAGGGCTGAGACACACCATGAGCAGAAGTATGGGATACAATATGGGACCCAGTATGTGGTTTCCATTTACATGGTAATTTTCTTCTTTTCAGGTCTATGCTTTTCTCCCCTCCTTTTGCTTTCTCTCACTAACTTTTAAAGTTCTTGGAAGAAAGTACAGTCCATTTTCTTTGGAGCCAACAGCAACACCATGGGGTTTTCTTTTGGTTTTGGCAGTCTGCTAGCACTTTGGATTTTGATTTCCTTTACCTACTAGATATGTTTAAATATGTAGATATTAAAATAGCACAAAATGTATTTTGTCTGTTTCTGTTCGTCTTTAAACAATGTGCAGCTGTTGAACTGCACATGTGTATTCCCTTGATGTGGGTCATTCTTGATGGGTGTGTTGTATTGCTGTGCCAGGCAGTGATCTCTGAGAACAGTGAGATTTGCTTGGTTCTCTCTCCCTTAAAGACATAAGATTAATAAGAAATAATTCCAGGTATGTATATGGTGAGAAAGAAACTTTGAATTATGTTCTTGGCATAATCAGTTTTCATCACCTTATATTTCCTGTGATATAAATTTCTCATTTCTAAAAATTCAATGGTGGCAGCTGCGTAAAAAACCACTTGTGACATTTCAGTTGAAACCATGCTCTCCTCCTCACCACTCCGTCCTTTTCTGTTGGACCTTTATGCCATTTACTGCAGGTTCTGCTTTCTCTCCCATTCTGCCTTTGTCATATCTTTCTCCTTTATTCTCTTTGGAGTTTTAAGTTGTGGGTCATCCCATTCCATCTTCCTTCCTGCTCTCAGCAAATAGAGGATTTATCTTAAGTGTTTTTCATCTGGAGGTCATCTGACACTCCAAGGAAAACGTTTTCTGAGGTTTTAGGCTGGTACAGAGTAGACATGAGAGGTCACTGTCCAGCATTTTGAGTTATCAGACTACTCCTCCAGTCTGTTAGTCATGTTTCTTGGATGCAAAGAGGAGGCTGTGGCTGCATAGGGTTGGGGTGGTGATGTAGCAGAGGGAACACAGCTGTAGATCCATTAGGGTTAGTTGGAAATTTTTAGTCTGTTTTCCCTCTGAAGAGAACATTTACTCTCACCCTCCCAAGCCCTAAATTTGCTCAGAAATATCTATGTAAGATTTAGATTTTCCTTCAAAAATGAGAAGCAGCAACTTCATTGGGACTTGTAGAGAAGTCAAACACTGCAAATGAGAACAGAGTTAATTTAATGCTGACTTGTTTCTCAGAAAGGGAATGGGGAAATCCTTTATAGCTTTTCAAAGAGCCACCCTGCCTCTGCTGTCCTCTGTTTCTCCATCCCCTGTGCATAGCAGCACCAAGCACAGCAATGCCACAAAACCCTCCTCAGTGAGCACAGGCTTCCCCCTCTGTCACAGTAACCTGGAGGGACAGAAGTTGCTCTGAGGTGCATCACTACCTGTCCTGCCTGCTCTTGTGAATTGTGTTTCTTTTCCTGCTTTTTCATACTTCCATACTTACTTGAGCTGCCAACAAACTATTGACAATCCGGCTAAGATTCTGGGAAAGAACGTAAATATTAGATTTGCATTGTGAGTCTCCTTCCTTCAGTGGTACCTGGCATTTGGGATCCCTGTGTGCCCAGAGCAGCATGTGCTCAGCTTCCCAGCAGAGCAGGGGCCCCTCTGTGGACATGTGGTCCTGTCCTCTGGTGTGGTGCTGCATTTTGTTCCCAGGGCTGCGACTACAGCAGTGCTCTGTAATGTGCTGGTTTGCAATTCCCTGACATATGCTGGTTACAATGATACATCAGGTTTCGGGAAAACAGCCCTCCTAATGTACATGAGAGATAACACAGCAGATGACTGTCATGAGAGAGATCTGAGACATCTTATTTAACGTAATAGGAAACCAAATGGAGAAACCTTGCAGCAATGACTGCCAGATTATCCTCTGTGGACCACAGCCTGGCTGTTTGGCTGATGATAAAACTGCATATTTTTGTATTTACTAATACGGGAGAAGTGAACTCTCTGTGGTGAGTAATGCAGACAGCAGCAGCTCCAATTCTCTTCATTCATCACTGCACTGTGTTCTCCAACAAAGGTCAATGAGTGTGTTTCGTTTACGTGCCTCTGTTGTAGGATTTAAGGTCATGAATCACTAGAGGGTCTGTGATTGCATCCTGGCAGTGTGGACCAAGAGAGCTGCTGTTTCAGGAGCCTGTACCCCTCTCCTGCCCTTGGATAGACCCAAGTGATGATTTAGTGCAAGGGGAAGCTTAGGATGTGGAAAGTTTACTCTCTTAGTCCATGACTCACCTGACCTTAAGCATGTTCTTTCACATGACAAGGGAACAGTGACTGGGGCTTCATCCTGAGTTTCGTGACATCCAACCACTATCAGAGAGGCAACATCTTCTAAGTCTGCCCATCATTGTCTAAGAAGTAGGTCAGTAGGTCACGCCCAGATATCTTTGGTTTCTTTTTAAGGATAGCACTTGTATTCCAGGTGTTGAGGTGTCTTTTAAACTGCAGGTAAGAGAAGACATTCTACATTTGTGTAAAACAGGAATTTCAGATGCAGAACAGTTGGTTGTAATGACCAATCCGTGTGTGCTTTCCTTCAGGGTTCAGTTAAGTTTATTTTAATGAATATGGTATTGAGCTTTTCACAGTAGGGTTTAGAGAACAGATTGGAAAGTCTGAAAAATATATTAGAACTGGGTGAATAATTCATAAAGAGTAATTTATTTTATGAATGTCACCTCTTTCTATTTTGAATTGCCTGGGAATAAAGCATGGCTTACTTGAATTTAGTTCTTAATTAAAATTATACACCAAATAATTTCTGTCAGTAATCCTTACTTTGTAACTCATTTACAAGAGTTTTGTTGTGAGCAGTTGATGATTAGAAGCTAATGTGTTGCACTGGACACAGAAATTCCAAGATTCATTTTTCTATTTTTTAAATTAGATTATCATAACTTGCTATGTTTTGCTTTGTTGAAAGAACTGACTAAAATTCCAGAGTATTCTGATTCATAAGTTTATGGGAATATTGTAGTATTTGCCAGAATTTCATGTTTCAGCTAGCTATTCTGCCAAAAATTATTTAATTATAAGACAGATGAAGCAATTGCATTATTAAAAATGGACTATCACATTTGTTTCTGTCTTCTACTTACTTTGAAACTGAACTTTTGACTTTGGGAGTAACCAATGCAGAGGCTGTCTCCATCATGGCAATATTATCAGATTCTAGTGTTGACTTTTTCAGGGCTCAGCTTGAAGAATAAAGAAGAATTCTGACTTTTTGTGTGTTATTTTGCTCCTAATAATGGGTCAGAACAAGTCCATGTCAGGCTCAGAGAGTACAAGAGTATAAAATTATCTGTAAGTAGATAAGTAGATTGGTTTGTGATTTGTNTTTTTTTTTTTTAAATTTGTAGTCTTATTTTTTCTTTTTATTTGTTTTAAAAACTTGGACTTAGTTGTACAGTAGCAAGAATTAGTTCCCTTCAACTATCTTCCTCATAATTTTTACAAATCTTGTCAACTAGTGAAAACTATGTATCTTTACACTTTTTCTAAACTGGAAGCTAATGTAACACTGATGCACAGAAATTGCTCCAAACTTTCTTGTGCCCATTATGACAGGCTTTATTAATGCACCAGATTCCAATATACAAAATTAAAGGCATTAGACATGTACACTGCTGCTAATTTTACAATGTGCTGTGTATTCCCTGTGCAGGTGTGCTGGCTGCCCTTTATTACACTGTGCTGGGCTGGGAAGTGAAGCTGACCTTCTCAAACACCCTGTTTTTCTGCCTCTCTTTCTAGTCTGTCTTGGTGATTGAGTTGTCACTATAAATGCAATTTAAAATCCTGTAAGAACTTGAAGAAATGTGTATAATTTT
The DNA here is from genome assembly GCA_013400855.1 of Buphagus erythrorhynchus. Lineage (NCBI taxonomy): Eukaryota > Metazoa > Chordata > Aves > Passeriformes > Sturnidae > Buphagus > Buphagus erythrorhynchus. The sequence continues at coordinate 25,087 of VZTT01041197.1, read as the reverse complement.
TCCCAACTGTCTGTTGCTGGAGAAGTCCTGAAAGTGCAACTTCAGGAAAGCACAGGCTGGCTGCCCACGCTCCCAGAGTCAGCTGCTCCCCTGGCAGTGCCAGGTAGGCACTTCTTGAGATAGTATTGCCCACAGGGATCGTTTGTCGCATTTGAATTGATAACTCTGGCAATCTGTTGTAACCTGTGTTGCTTTTTCATCATTTCTTGCATGGTTTTATGCCCTCAGCTTGACATGTGCCTCCCATATGGAGTCAGCCCCTGGGGCTGTGTGCTTTGGATCCTGTGTTTCAATGATCTTAAAGGTATTTTCCAACCTAGATGGTTCTATGATTTCATGTGCCAACAGCAGCACTGCACTTGGCTTGGGCACATCCAAGCTCTCCAGCTGCTGTGTATTGGCAGATCGTAATTCTTTCTGATTACCTTGTGTTTACCCCACTCCTGGTGTGTTTTTTGTATCTAATCCTTGTGTGCAGGGCTGTAGTTTGATCATCAGCAATTTGTGGGTTATATATTTACACAATGCCTCTTTACTCCTGAGTGACTTCAGCTGAAATAAATGATAATACTGCATGTTCAATATTTGTTCTCCCTTTTCCACAGAGTCAGGGCAATATAATAGGATCTATTTAGCTTTTGCTCATTTGCTTTGCAGAATTCTTCCTTCTTTTTCTCTGATTCTGTAGGTGTCTACTATTTCTCTTAGCTGTAGATTGTACTTTGTAGGTTTTCACAGAGTAAACATATACTGAAATCTGTACAGAAGATTCTTGGTTAATAATAGATGAGATGAACATAACCTGTTTAGATTTGACATTACACATCTCTAAAAGGGATGTAGGGGAGGCACAATGTGCTGGTTGAAATGCACACAAAGACAACCTCTCCCAATGTTTATATTTTTTTTCAGTGTGCAGCTCCTTATACTTGGGCCAAAGGAAAGAGGAAAACCAAATTCCAGTAAACTTATGTATATTATTAATGAGCATTAACTCACTCAATAGGATGTAATGCTTAACTAAAAAGATGCAGAACAGACCAATGGAGAACAAATGGAAAAAAAAATCAGCTCATGAGCTCATCCATTGCCCTCTGTAGAAGATCAGAATGAGACCAGGTCCCCATAGGTATGCACTGCATGGAGGGATGTGCTGTTTTGAGCACAATGTCTAAGGTCTTTGCTACAGCCATGGATACTGATATTAAGAGTGGCAGCTATTCCAGGTTAGGCATTTCCAGTGAGAATTTAGAGTATGGTTAGTCCCTTCCTTGCTGAGAAGAGTTGCAGGCTTAGCCTGACTGTTCAGTGAGACAGCATTTATAGGGGGAAAGGTGACAGATGGAGGAGCTTCTTTCAAGGCTTCTCTATCCACATGTTTTCCATATGAATCCAATGCTTTTGAAAAATATTGTAGTCACATTAGATAATACAATCACACAGTCTGTGTTGTACTTACATTCTAATGTAATTATCTTTTTCACTGTAAAATTCCCAGAGGCCTCCCAGTATCAGACCCTGGCTATTGTTTTAGACATACATGCCAGGTACCTGGCTGGTCTTTGCCTGTGTGCTTCACTGAAGAAAGATTAGGTTCAGGTTTGAAATACAAGTTACTTTTTTATGCATACAAATATTTGATTATATTTCAGCTCTTTTTAAAGTAGTATTAGTAAGTAGTTAAGAATATCTTCATGTTAATTTTAGCCCTCTATAAAATTGGTACAAGTACTGATCTATAAAGAAATCTATAAATGGCCAAGTTTGCCTTTGCAGAGAGCAAAAAAGAATTTGAAAGTAAGTGGGTCTTGCAGCAATTTCTCCCCTCTGAATTACCTGTAAAATAGGAAACCCCTCTGTTTGCCCACATATTTCAAATGTGCCAAGTGTCTTGGTTGCTGCAGAGTCCTGGAGAAGAACAGAGTTCCAAAGCCCAGTTTCTGCTACCTGAATTTTGTAGTTTTTGAGGTTTTGCTTTTATAGCCCCAGGAGTTGAGCACAGAGAGCTCTGGCCATAGTGAGTGACATTGCTTTTTGAAAGGAAATGGTAAGGAGAATTTTCAAGGTGTGATTTAGTTTACCCCATGAGATAGGAGCAATAAATAAAAGGTGCAGTAGTTCTATTAATGTTTGATTTTTAATTTATTCCTTTCCAAGGAAGTTTAAAAGTGAGGAAATTTGAATAGCTGCTGAAAGGAGAGCTCTGTTATCTACTTCTGTAACTCGAACTTTCCAAGGTTTGGCCAGCATTTATACATCTCTCTGCTGAGCTGTATTTTTGGCACCAAAATCTTGGTTGTGGTTTGCATAATCATGTGTTACACTGGCTGCCTGCAACAAAGCTGAAGTTACTCTTATTTTAAAAATGCAATTAATTTTAAAGCACTATGCTAATTTAAAAAAAAATCTCTACAAGATGTGGAAAAAAGCAAACTTTGTTCACTCTTGAGGGATACATAAAGAGGCTTGAAAAGAGTCAAATAAAAAATAAGTATTTTTCAGTTCCTCTGGAACTGAACTAAAATGACTTTTTCTTTTCTTCCAATAAGCTATAAAAAAAATCAGCGTAAACTCTATAAGAGAAACCTTAAAATTTTGTAGAAAAATGTTGGCCTTTACTACTCTGCTCTCATTTCTGCCTCCTCTTTGCCCAAGGTAGGAAGTAGATCCCAAAGACTGTTTCTGTCAGAGCTATTGTTAAGTGTCACTACCTGTCGTGACCAGTTACAAATACAACACACTTGTGAATGAATGCAGGAGTTGGTGAGTGGATGAAAAAGTTGGTTCATGATAAAATCATTTGGTTCCCCTGAACACAAGGATGTGTTTATAACCAAGGATGTGTAAATGCATTCAAGGTTTTGTCTGTGTTAATATTGGCTGATAAAGCAAAGACATCCCAAATGTAATGCTTTGAGGATCACAAGTCCAATGGAAATCCAGGAGGAGTCTGAGCTCTGGGAACACACAGATTTATTAATCCCTTTCTTCTACACAGGTGTTTTTCCCAAAGCAGGAACTCAGAGCTCATTACTTCCTTATGCTTCCTCTCTTCCTTCTCTAAGATTATCTCCATGGGTTGAAAAATGACATCTCCCTCTCCATGGTAATTTATCATGTTTCTAATGGGTATTATCCCAAGTGGAAACCAAAAATATGTATCTGAAAATTCCTTACTGAATTGAAGTGGCCTGAAATATTTCCCTGTGGTTGTTCTCAAACGGGATGGTGAGTTTGTGGAAGAGGAGGAAAGGGTCCTTCAAACACACCTCTAGTTGTTGATGTCATCAGTTGGAAGTGTGAAGTCATCATCCTCTTTCTTTTGAGGCAGTTGTGCCCAGAAGAAATCTGGACCACTAACCTGGAGTTGCCACTGTGGGCCCTTTGTGCACATGAGAGCCCACCTGAGGAAAGATTGGGTCCTGTCTGTAAGCAGGACATGACCTGGCCACAGCAGGGTATTTAAAGACTGTTTCATGCATCACCAGGCACAACTTTCAGAGATGGCTTGCTCCATGTGTCTGCACAGCAAAGTGCTTGGCAGGCCAGGGGTTAATTGTCACTGCTTGGCTCTGTTCAGAAGCTGTGTGATCCCAGTCTGCTGCACGAGGCTACATGGCCTCTGGCTTTCCAAGATGGAACAAGTTCCTTCCACAAACTGTAATTCTGACTGATGGGAGGCTGCTTAAGAAGTTGAAATATGGTTAAAAATGACAGTACTTATCCTCAGGCTCTTCTGGGAGAGTCAGCATATTTTATTCTTCTAGTACTCCCTACCTCCCCTTGCACTTTAATGCTTTCCCAAGGTTTGTTATTCTTGAGGACCTGGGAGGAAGGTGCCTATTGGTGTTTGATCCTTGTGCTGCCAGCTGGGAGATGCCATGTCTGTGCTTACCCATGCTGCCCACAGGCCAGTTTGGGTCCAGGGGATCTGGAGAGTGCCTGGTCCTGCCCACTGCCAGCTGATGGCCACAGCACCCCTGTCCTTGGCTTGCAGAGGTTCAGCTCACCAAGCAGCTGTGAGCAGAGCAGAACGAAGTGATTGCATTTGTCCAGTTACTAAAGCAAATCTGAGTGTTTGCCATCTGTTCTGCAGAGACAAAACCCAGTGAGCTCTCTGGAAAAGGCAGACAATATTTTCAGGATCTGTGGAAAAGATGGATGTGAAAATAAGATGCTGAGAATTGGTAGGAGCCTGGATGGCACCAAAACAAACCAAATACAACAAAACAAACACTTGCAGGAGCAAACACAAGAAAGAAAACTGCCTTCAAGGGCAAGAAAACACAACACTGATTGGATTTTTCATCTTGTATCTCCCCTACTGCCTTTCATACATGTGGTAATTTTTTCCCAGTGATTCTATTCAGGAGAGCAGATGCAGAGGGTATTTCACAGCTCAGAAATGCTGTGAGTGCAGGAGCCCAAAATGCCTCACCCTGCCATGCCAGTGAGGGGGACTGGTCCCTCCTGGCTGATGAGAAGCCTCAGATAGCTCAGAGTGACACTGGCTACCCCAGCCTAGCATCTGGCCACCTCTGCCTGCTGCCAGAAGTCACAGCTCTGATCCAAAGCACAGCTGTGGGTCATTTTTCAAAAGCCAGGAAGGAGAATTGCAGACTGTGTGAAAAATTATAAAATCTGCAAACTTTTTAAAACAACCATAATAGTTTTGTGAAATTCTTGCTTCCTCAGAGTTCAGATGAATCCCATGGAAGTCTATTTATGTGAATCTCCTTGTTACAGTGCCATGGCCAGACAGGGCTGGTGGCCATGCTGGTGGCTATGCTGGTGGTGAGCACTTGGCAGAGAGGGTCATCCCTTGACCAACTCCTTGCAGCAGAGTAGAACAGGAACAGCAGGTAATGAGATATCCCATACCTCTCCTGCTTTTTAGACTGAGAGCCACGGTCGGGTCAGAAGTAACTCTGATGCTGAGAGCCACCTGGAGTGAGAGACTTTGCTGGTAGGATGGAAAAGGGCACCTTGTGGATCATGCTCTGGACTTGGTCTTCAGGACATTTGGTTTCCCATCTCTGCCATAGAGTTCCTACATGTCCTTGGGCAAGTCATCCAGCTTACCCTCCTCTCATTTCCCCAGTGAGGAATGGGGGTGGCTTTCATCCAGCACGGTGCTGTGAGGCTCCGTGGAGCTGGCAGTTACCATAGAGATGAGGGACCTAAATAGAATTTGAAACCTGTTGAAGGAGAGCTGGAAACCTGGCAGTGTTACTAAAAGAGCAGCTTGGCTTTGGCCGTGTTGTGTGGGGCAGCTACAACAGGTTGTAAAACTGTCACAGTAGGTGTAAGTCCTGTGAAACCTGGGTCATCTGGAACACTGACTTGTGAAAACAAAAAGCTACTAGCACAAACTCAGCCCGTAAATATGAAGCAATATCACTAGTTAAACAAATAAATTAAAAGAGAGGACTCTTTAGAGTCCTCTGGACATTTTCATTTAATAAAGCTCTTGGTTTGGCAGGAGTCCAAAACCAAGAAGTCCAGACCTGCTTTGGTTCTTTTTGGGGCACCCGGGAGCTTCTGAGGCTCCTCACTGTTTGCATTAAAGGTCTTTAATTTGCTATAAAATGTCAGCTGGAGAATAAAAATTGTAGAGTTACTCTGTGATTGTTTTAGGCAGAAGGAGGCAGGGGAAAGAATATTTAATCTAATTGATACTCTCTTTATCGTGAAATGAAGAGATGACTTTCAGGTAGTTCTTATCACTTCATTAATTGCGTTTCTCTGTCCTGCTCATTCATGTTAAAACAAATATTTAGTGTTTTCAGTCTCCCTGATGAAATGAGGATGGGTTTGAGATTCTGGTCATTCCCATTCAACTTCTTTGGAAACATTTCAGTTTGGTTGTATTTGCATGCATCCTGCATCCAGTGTTTTCAGTGCAGCTATAGGACTGACTTGTGTAACAACAAAACAATTCCATCTGTCTTGTCTTCTTCTATCCTGTATTTAAACACTTTTTTCCTGTTTTGGTGCTGATTGAATTTGTAGACTGAAGTGAAAGGAAATATTTATTGAACTCGTTGCAATAGTTGTCCATCCCTCACCTGAGTTGGAAGAAGCTAATTTAGAACTTGGTGAGATGCATAGGTTAGTTAAATGTTTCTAACAAAGCATTTTAGTTTTTTGTCAGTGTTATCTTCCATTTGACAGGTTCCTGTGCATTCATTCCTTGGTCTTCCTGAGTCCTGTCTCTTGGGCTCCTGATACTGCTGTCTCTAATCTAAACTGTGTAGCTGGCAGCAAATTCAAAGTGGAAGTGCAAGGATTATGTTGACTTCCCTTGTAATTTTTCAAAAACTTTTGGAAATTTGTTGTGAAGCTAAGTGGCTCACTGGTCACATGGCCACAACTCACCACTAGTGTGTAAGTTCACCTGTCTGGTCTGGGATAAGCATGAGTTGGTTGGAACCTCTGTTTTCTGGATGAAGGATATTTCTGTCAGGCCCTGGATGTCCCCATGTCACTGCTGGGTACCCTCAGTAGCACCCTTGGTGCCCTCAGCTGTTTTGTCCTGTGCTGGATATTTGGTCCTCTTCTAGACAGGGCTTAGAGACACAATTGCAATAATTGACTTTAGAGTGAGTGGGGGGGGTAGATGCAGATTATCTGATAATTTCTTTCGAAAACTAATTTTTGCATTTATAGAAGTAGATAACTGGCAGCCCTACTAGAGTATTTCCTCTGACCCATGTTCCCAGCTTGCAGGTCTTATAACTGTACTTGGACAACTGACTTTGAGAAGTTTTTAAGCGTTGTTGTTGGCTCAAGAACTATAAATGTTTATTTTTTTCTCTCTGCCTAGTAATCTAAATTAATAATGACTGTTTTGTTATAAAACAATCCCATGAGATTTTAAAGGCAACTTTAAGTAAGAAAGCCATGTCATTTTATAGTAGACATGTAAATTATGGAAACCACCCCACCTCTTGAAGAACTTGCTTCGTATCTTCTATAGTAATAGTATTGTCCAAATAAACACACACCAGTTGTAAACTTTCCAGAATGTGTGGTGGTGCTAACCCAGCTCCACTGGTGTTAATACATTAGCCCACTGACATATGGTGTGTAATATGATTTCTAGTAGTTCTGAAAGATTTACAGACTGACTTATGCTTCTTGCTTTGCCTTTATTTTCCATACTCTCTTATGTTCCTTTACAGGCTCCATTTGGCTCAATGTATGTCGTGTCCAACTTCCAACTACCTGAGTGCTGCTGGATATTAATTTCTATTAATTTTGGGAAAACAGTTCTTTTCTTTTAACTTTTGCCCAAGAGTATAGGTGCTTTTCCAAAATAAAACATTACTACCAGTCTACCTTCTACTGCAACACTTGCTATATTTTCAGCTTTCTACAGTTATTTTCTAACTGTGGTTTTGTCCTTTAGAGTTTTGTGTGTGATATTTAAATCCTTTTGTGCTTCCTGGAGTATGGGGAAAAGTTTATGGTTACTGGAGCCATAGTCAAAGCAACAGAGGGAACATTCTTATTCTTCAGTTCACACTATATTGAATTGTTTTATTAGTAACTGCAGCCTTGGAGGAAGGCGAGGAGAAAAATATCTGGAAAAACACAAACAGCGAAAACCATAAAAAATGGGGGTGGTCAAAAAGAGGGAAAGAAAATGGCATGAGCCACACTTTGTTTGACCAGATGTCCATGTGAAGCTTACCTTGTCTTCAAAACCAGCCAGTAGCAGGTGATTGTCTTTGGTGGCTGAACCTAGCTCTTGTTTGATTTTGCTTTTCAGACGTAGATCACCAGCTACTGCCGAGCTCCCTGAGCCTGTTTTGGACTCAGCTGATGTTCTTTATTTTTTCCTCTGCAGAAGTCTGCTAAATTGTCTTTGTTATTGTGCCTAAACCTTTGTCCTTGAACTGTAGGTACTAGCACAGTGTAAACTGTAATGTTTTTAAAGATTTTTAAGGACAAGTTTTGAGCTGGTTTTGCATAAGACTGCCTATAATATTGCAGGTTAAATTTTCTTGTCAGAGTTTATTTTTTTGTTTGTTTCCTAGTATGTCCAAGCTTTTCTCATCAGCAATTCTTATTCTTTCTATGCTTTCAGATCTTGGAGAGTTATCATATGCCTCCCTTCGTCTTTGTCACACAGACAAATAGTGCACATTAATTCTTTGATTTAATCCTTCTTAATAAGCCTGTTCCTCCAGGGATTAATTATTTTAGTTTTTGTACTGTATCTTGCACTTTGTTGACATCTTGTACTGGGAACCTACAGCTGAGTGCAGTATAAAATTGAAAGCTCATCTCTCATTAGGTTTTCATGCTCTCATTTGAAAAACTGCTTTCCAGGTTCATTTCTCCAATACGGGGTAAGAGAAAGAAGGTTAAAGTAAGCCTGGCTATGGGATGTGAAAAGAAAAACAAGCCCCAGCTGCAGCAACCTTTTGTTACTTTTGTTTTCCTGCACCTTTGTGGGCATCCTTTAGAGTAAAGGTGACATTTAGCAGAGAAGGACCCTGTCTGCCTTCCAAGCCATTAATCCAGACCTATGGCTGGCTTTAGGTTATGAGCTGTTGCATGGAACAGTATGAAGTGTGTGTGAGATAAGATGCTCTCTCCCAGGTGGGAGTTTTTACCTGCTGGGGGTCTTGCTTTCCCTGTGGTAGCAAATGTCAGAGGCTGCAGACCAGGGACACCAGGTTCTGCCAAGGGGCACATCTTCCTAGGGTGGGGATTTTGGGGTGAGCTCCCTGAACCTGCCCATGGGGTGGCTGTGTGGGCACTGGGGCTGCTGTGCCACAGCAGGTAGGGTGGCACTGGGAGGAGCAGGAGATGGGAATGGCCAGGGCTGGCTCCTGCTGCCCTGCTGCTTGTGATCTGCAGTTCACACACTCCTCTGGAATGAAAGGCTGCTGCAGAACATATTTCTAAGGGAAGATTCAGGACTTTTATAAGATGCTTTGAAATTATTTTAAATAATGCTGAGTTTCCAGTCAGATGAATTTAATATATTAAACCTTTTTTTTTTTTTTTTTTTTTAGTATAGTAAACTGTTTTCTGTGGTCTGGTTCTTTTTATCTTGTTTACCATAGCAAAGACCTGGACTCTGTTTCCTACCCATTAATGGATCTGTTCCAGCCTTGCTGCAGACAGTTTTTGGGAGGCTGCAGTGGTGCTTTGGTAAAAACTCTTTGGCCTGTCTTATATAGAATATCAGACTAAACTGCTTTAGTATTTATGAATCCATTTATAAATTCTGGCCTTGAGACTTATGAATGTCACACCCATTGACTTAAGTGGGTGGTGATTTGTGCCTTAAGCAAATTTATTTTTGAAAATAAACTTGTGTAGCAACTGTCCCATTTTGTGAGGGTTTGAGCTGAAGAGCTTTCCAACTGGACTTGTTTTGTTTTCTTGCAGAATGTCAATTAAGTTTTATTGCTGAGGGTAGGACTTAACTATGTGTTTTGTCAAAGTATCCTCAGAAATTCTTTATTTCAAATGGTTCTGTGTGTCAAAACTGGGAAAGTTAATATTTTTGGATCTTGCTGTTAGCAAATTCATGGACTTGATATTCATGCTTTTCCTCTCTGAAAGATTAAAGTTGAGAAACTCTGTTTCAGGGCACTGCAATTACTATTCCCTGCTTGCAACAACAGCAATCAAGTTTACAATCCCCTGAGTCTGCAAGATCTGCCACATTTATCATTTTCATTCTTAACAGCTATTTAATAACTCACCTCCTTTCCCACTTGGAATTCTACATACCTGTGGGCATCAAGCCTAGAGAATTTCCAAAATGTTCTTGCTTATGCATTATTTTAGCTGAAGGAACTGCTTGTCTCTGAAAAGCAGCACAATTGTAACACTTTCGCAGCTGAGCTCATTGGAGATGAGGTTCCTGCTGCTGGTGGTGGAGGTATCCGAAAAGGTGGAAGCCAACCTGGCAAAGGTGCCAGGCTATTCCCTGTACAGCAGCTGCAGGGAGATCTGCTCTGAATTTGCTGCTTCAGAGCCTCTTTGTACTTTTGCAGGCTGTGCTCTGCAAGAGGAGTATCTGTGGCAAATACAGAAAGTTCTGGGTTTGTATATTATCTAAATTGTTGCAAATGAGATTTGTCTCTTAGGTTATATGAGGGTTCATGGGTGCCTGGCTGCTAGGACAGGGCAGGTTGTAGGGGACAGAGGCAGGAGATTTACTGGAGGGAGTTCTTGGGGCTGTGCCCTGGTCTGCTGCTGCTGCTGGCCCTGGGCAGGCGCTGAGTGACAGAGGTGAGAATTTGGTAATTTTCTTGTAAAGGCAGAGAAGTTGAAAGCAGTGTTTTTAGCATTGCTCACTGGTGAAAGCCAGGCCCTTTGGCCAGCACCCGTGTCTTGAAAGCTGCTGGCATTGCTTTGTGAAATCACTTTAATTGTGTCTGTTTTCTCGATGGTTCCCTGAGAATGAGACACAGTCTGTCTCACTATTGTGTCTCTTAAAAACCACAGAAAACCCTTTCGAGTTTCTAAAATGAATTATACCATAAAACTGCAAGATTTGGGTCCAGATTCCCATCTGCTATAAACTAATGCAGCTCTCTCAACTTCAGGTTATATTGGCTCAGATTTGTCCCCCTGCTGTTATCAATCACACCTGCAATTGTGTAGTGACTAAGCTGGGCTCTGGGGACAAAAATTTATTTTTGGTAGCAGTGGAAGTCTGTAGATGCATGAATGGATGGATACCCATCCTCCCTTGAGCAACAAGCACTGTAGAAAGCAGTCTGTCATGAAAGAGCTCTTAGTAGCAGTAATTCCTGTATGGTCCTATTCATTAGTAGATCTCAAAGTGCAGTAAAAATGTGACCTTACCCCCATGCAGAGGATAAATGGGGGCCCTAAGGGACACATGGCTTCCATAAGGTGATCCAGAAGGCTCTGCCTCTCTGTCAGTGTGACTGTGTAATTCTTATGTGTATCCATAATTATTTGCCCCCTTAATTTTTTTGAGGATATGTGAAAATAACATGACTTAACTGCAAACATGAAAAATGCTAATGGTAACAAAAATATATATGATCAGTTGGAAACTTTCTTCCCCATCCAGTCTGGGCCTGAATAGATCAGTGTAGATGAGGGCAGCAGCAGTATGCAGCACAGTAAGTGCCAGTATGTTCCAAATATTTGTCACAATTCCTTCAGTACCTACCTTACCTTCCTGGAAAGGAAGATGAATTTGCAGCAGTGCACAATTCTTCCTCTGCAATGCTTCAGTAGTAGGAGGCATGTTCTCAAAGAGTCAAATGCAAATTTGACATAAGAAGGTTTTGTTTTGTTTTGTTTTTTTTTACATTGTTATCTACATGAATTAAGTAGAATGGAAGTAAAATTCCAAACTCATCTGTTCCTGAATCAATGTATTGTGTGATTGGGAATGAACACAATACACAAGGGAGAATACTGAGAGATCCCACATGGGCAGGGATGAGTTTGGAAGGTTTGTGCCAAATCCATAGCTGTGCCACAGAATTCCTGGGTGAACTTGCACCAGTAACTGGAGCTCCTGGTGCATCAAGTTCATTCCATTGTAATTGAGTAAAGAGTATTTCTGTACTTGTCTTTTATGTTGGGAGGACACATCTGTTGTTGTCTGGAAAAAGCATGTTCCTGTGGCTCTAAGACCTAGAGAAGGATCATGAAAGTTACATGTGGGATTTGCTTGCAAATTCTCTGCTCTGCTAGTGCCACGTTGGTCAAATGTAGAGCAGTTGTGTATTTAGGTAAAAGCACGTTGATATAAACATGGAATAAGAGTTTGTCCAATTTCTTGTCCTGAAAATAGAAATATTTTCGGTTTCAAGTAATCTACAGAGTATTTTTGGCAACTCTATGTTTAAATGCAAGTCTTTCTCAGATTCTCTGTGAATTGATTGTTGGGTGAATCCCATAGTGCCAGTTCCCATTTGGAGTGTTCACTGGCATTGCAGGGAGTGCAAGCTCATAACCCAGGCACTGAGGTAAATATCAGATAGCTTGTACGTTGCTTTTGTGTCAAGAAAATAGCCTATGTTTCAAGACTGTATTTAGGATTTGTTCATGCACAGGTTTGTAATTTTGCTAGTTACCTCTTTCAGAATCAAATACTCAAAAAAATTAGATCTTTCTCTATTTAGAGAAATGCTATTTCTAAGAGTTTCTGAAACACTGTTTTTCTAGGTTACTGATTTAATTAATTAACCAGCTACACGGAGTTTTAAAAAATACTAATTTCAAGTTTGTTCACATTTAATTTATCTTCCTATCTGTATTGTGCTCAGAGATTGGGACGTAAATCTGCCTTTATACGGCAACGAGAAACTTGGAAAATCTGTACTAATGAGGAAGAAAATGAACATTAATTAAACTTGTGGCTGCAGGATGGGCTGAGGCTCTGGAGTTCTGCAGCAGCCCCTGGATGGGTTACTTCATTACAGCTCAGAACAGGGAGCTGTGATGTGAATGCAATGAGGAGACAATTAAGTCGCTCACCAAGTGCTGAGCCAGAGAGACATTTAATTATCAACAGGAGCCAACGCTCCAATACCTGGAGTTTTCTGTAGATCTAAATATGCTAGGCAGTTTTTCTGTCAAATTAGGCTTCTGAAAAATGTCTTTGGAAGTGCAGGAGGGGCTGGGGATGTTGAGGCAGGAGAAGAAACCTGCTGTTCAGCTGAGCTCTGTGGTGTGGTGGCAAAACTCTGGCAGGTCTCCTGGGCTGGAGAGGAGATCTCCACCGTGTAGGATGGGATTAGTGTCACTAATTTTGGCAGAAAGCCCACGTGGCTATGGCCATTGCCAGTATATATAGATTCTGTGGTCCTTGGGAGGAGTTCTCCAGGGATGCACAGGATCTGTTACCCTCGAAAGAGATTAGTGGAACTCTAGACCCCAGCTCATGTGATCCACAAATGGACTGATTTGTGGCTTATCAGTGTAATTCATGTCATAATTAGACAGGACAGTCACTCTCCTGCCTTCCTTGTGAATTTTTTTCTGTGTGGCTTTTGCTTCTAAATAACTGCCTTGCTAACCTTAGCAGAGATTTTGATTCTCTGAGCTGCCGTTTCCTTTTGATTAAGTGTTTTCTGCTCTAGTCTTTAATGCATATTAATGAGTGCCAAGCAGTGCTTGACTTGAGTAATTTGCAGCTGGGATCTAAAAGCCCTTGGAAGGAAGGCCTGGGGATGTCCTGCTTTGGGAAATAGTGGGTTATTGTAGGCTCTTTGCTATAATTTGGTGCATTTCAAAGGCAAACACTTTTTCTATTAATTTTTATTCTTATTAGTCACAGGACACAATCGCAGCTGCCATCATCAGTATTCCCATATTCAGCTTAGTTTCAGGTTAAAAGTCCCAGAAGAGAAGAGGAAGAGGTAAGAGCTTAGCATTTTTTTCCAGAATGGGACTTCCTTTCCATGGAGATGCACAATCCCATGCCTGGTTATGGATTGCACAGTGTGTATGTGGCTGCAGGGTGGTAGTGCAGGGTGATCACTGCTAATCCATAATGCCTGGAAGTACAACATTCCTGGGATGGGTGGCGAGCAGTATAGGATAGAAAAACCCTATAGATAGCAGGTACTTTTAAGCTCTTAGTTTGTGAAAGCACCTGCTATGATTCTGTTCAGAACTTTTGGGGGAATGGGTAATTGAATGGCTTAAATCTGTTTTCATGTCTTGTGGAGAAAATGTCCAGTGATGATGGTCCAAGGATTTTCTGAAGCCCTTCCAGTTGAAGGGAAGGCTGTACTCAAACAATACAGCATTTCTGTTTTAGTCATCCAGAGGTATTCTCCAGGAAATTGCAGGAACTTTAATGCTCTCTGTTGTCATCACAAACTTGGTGGTTGTCTGACAGTGGTCTTGGCATGGCGGGCTGGCACAGGGGTGATGGCAGCTGTGGATGAGAACAGGGCTGATGGAAGGTGAAGGTGAAGGATGTGGGCAAACCCCTCTGCCCTATTGCTTGCTTGGCTGTGCACAACACCAGTGTTGAGTTGATGACTAAAAGCAATCTCCCTTTCATGGTGGCTTTTTGAGGATGTTCTGAGTAGTATCAGGAAAAAATGCATTAGGCGATTCATCTTGGGCTTTTCATGTTCAAAGCATTTGNNATGTACAAAGAATTTGACAAAAAAAAAAAAAAAAAAAAAAAGGAAAAAAAACAAATCAGGCCTTGTAATTATCCTGCAAGACTGTTATTATGCTGGTTCAGAGGTGGAGAAATGGAAGTAAAGAGGTTAAATGTCTTGCTCAAAGCAGTAAGGAAATCTGTGGTGGAGACTTTCAGGAGCCCCACATATTTCTTAATGAATCATTTATAGCTGTGGTTATATTATTAGGCAGATGACTTGAACTGTGCATTGCTGTAGGAACTCTGCCTTGCCATCTAAATGAATTTTCTTCTTAAAATCTGAAACAGCCATTCTTTCTTATTTCATTTTATTTCATGACAATATGTTGGCTAAATCAAAGACTGTGTAGGACATGCAATATGTAAAAATATAAAATTCTTTTACAGTTCAAATACACATTCTTTCTTAATAATTCTGATCAAAAATAATTGATGCATTTCTCAGCACTAAAAGAAAAGAGAAATTCCAGTGTAGCCCAAGATTGAAATGAGAAAAAGAATATTCAGCTGTACAGGGCCAGGAGTTGGGCTTTGATGATCCTTGGAGGCCCTTCCAACTCAGGAGTTTCTATGATTCTGTGTATGAAGGTAAAATTCCTTCCTTTCTACACTCCTACAGAAGTAGGGGGGATGCTGCCATGGGGATGTACAGAGTGGTGTCATGTCCATCCAAGAAGCAGAGTGTGGAATCAGAGAACTTGATATTGTCCTGCTCTTTGGCAGCTTCCAGTGGCACATGAATCGCCCTGCATAAAAAAGGGCCAATAGCAGGCACAATGATCTGCAGGAAATGTCAGTGTTTAAGCACTGTTTTATGTCTTGGGATCCAGCATTTAAATACCTCTTTCTGTTTAGTCTTACAGCCTGCCCCAGGGTGTCACTGTCATCTTCTCAGAGAGGAGAATTCACTCTGACCACCTGTTTTCATTTCCAAAAGGCCACCATACCCTAAAAGCTGAAGTTCACCTATAACAGTTGTTCCTCTGTCCAATCAGTTCAACTACTGATTGCAGAAGTTGCTTCTCTGTTAATTTTCTTAGATCTAAATTCCTCCAAACCCCCATCAGTACTCCCTGCTGCACACAGTGTACAGCAGCATTTTCCTCTGTATCCTGAATTATGGTCTACATTCCAAACTAAGGCCTGGCATTAACTGCTTAGTTAATATTAGGCTTAATGTAGCCAAAAATACATAGGAACATGTGCACAACCATGATGCTTTTTTCATTTGCAAAAACCAAAATCATGTATTTTTCACGTGACAGTCAAGCTCTCAGTGTATTTCTCCTGGGTGTATGTATGGTGTATGCATTGTACCCTGTGCTGTTGAACTTGCAAATGCTTGTTCCTTCTTGATGTTTAGTTATGCATTTATCATAAAAAGATTTCCAAATTTCTCGATATAATATTTAATATCCAGAAGAAATATGTGTGTAATGCAGTTAGAATAATATTAAAAGGAGAGTAACATCAAGTCTGAATTTTTCATGTATTCCACTTTACAGTAAGAGATCAGTTGCTGTCTCTTTGGGTTCAGCACTTATTTTCTTGGTTGTCTTGACTTCCTTGAGCTGCTGGGCTGGTCTCACCTTTTCTGTGTCTGATGTAGAATCTAAATTAGTTAAGAAGAAACAGGACATGATTTCAAATTCAGTTTTCTCTGTACAGGCAGGATGGCATCAGTTTAAATTGCTTTGATATAATTTTGCTTCTTTAATTCTTCCTCTCCAATCTGTTTTTGTATACATTATATATACGAATTCTGGGACTGAAAATCTTGCCTAATGTAAGTTAAGACATGACAAATGAACCTGACATTTTTCCAAGGAGGGAACCAGTGAACATACTGTATTTATAGCAGTAGGAATGTAGTTTGCTGCTTGTAGAAATAAAATATGTGCTGTATGAGAACTTTAGTGCTGGAATATGATAAGTGTGTTTAGATGTACTTGTTTCAAGTGAGGATACTGGGTTCAAGGGAGCCAAACTGGTTCGCCTGGAAGCTTGAAGTAAGACTTCACTGAGCAGGGGATTTAGGCTCCCAGAAGCTCAGATAGCAAGATGGAGAATGTCACAGTGGAAATTTGAAACTGCAGTGTCTCCAGGATCATCTCTGGGCAGAGTGGGAAAGAATGTGATGAAGGAGCTTCTGAAGGTTGAATCTGCAACAATTTAATTCGTGTTAATAGTAAGACTTTACCTGCAGGCTGAGAGTTCACTAGCTGAAGTTCTCAAACATAGATGTGCAAACATGCAGAAAAAATTGATTCAAGCCAACCATCTCTGCAAGATCTTGGCTGCTGTGACCTCCTGCAGTTGGGCAGGACTGCATGAGGAGACAAGCCCAGGTGATCCAGGTGCCCAAGTTGTTTCACCTGCATAAAGATGATGAAAAGTCCTTTTCCTTTTTAAAGTTTTCAGTCTTTATGAGGGTTTCCCCTGAACACAATGAAAATTGCTTGGATGATGTTCCTTTCAGATGCTTTGTAGAAGTGCAAATTTCTATTTTCATACCAGGGTATCTGGTACAGTCTGAATAAGTTGTTTTTTTTTTAACAATGCACTAATGACACTCAAACTAGTTGTGGCTAATTCTTGAAGATTATTTTGTTGGCTGAGCTCTTTGTGTCATGGGGGAAATAATCACAAAGCTTAGCTGCCTAAATGCAAGATGCAGTATTTTTCTCTCTTGCTTCTGAACAGAAAGGCTGACTTTACAACTTTTCACTGCTGAACTGCACATCAGAACCAGCTTATGGCACTGATCTGATCCTTTTTTTAGCAGTAATAGTAAACAGTGGAGTGGTCTGAGCCTGATGGATAGCTAAGGTTATAGTAACTTTCATTGTAGCTGTTTTTTAATGGAGAGGGTGATTTCCTAGACAGATTCTTAGACCTATACTTGGCTTGTGTGGGTCAAGGAGAAGTCCTTTTGGTTCAGAGTTGTACCTTTTGCCCTTTCTTGTCAAGTTGGGAAAATGATGCTTTGTTTAGATCTAATAAAGAATTCACCTGGTTTCCTCTCTGCATCCTAATTGCTCTCTAGAGAGCACTAAAGTGTGCTTAAGCATATTGTAACTGTTTACTTGCAGCTCCTGCTGTATGTGCAGTAATGCAAAGTGTTCAATCTCTGCCCTGTGCTGCAGGCTGGCATGATCCGCACGGACAAGGACGAGTTCTTCATCGAACCTCTGGAGAAGGGGGCCCAGGAGGAGGAAGAGGGAGGAGGCAGAACACATGTGGTGTATCGCAGGGCAGCTGCCAGGAGGCAGCTTCCTGTTGAGAACGTGGATACTGTGTACACAGGTAAGTCAGGCTGTGGGTTAAAGTGTAGCTGGAGGCACGTAGCCAATGGGATTTGCCACCCCGACTTTTCTGTCCTTCAAAGTGGAAACGTGTTCTCCCTCCAAGGAGGGAAAAACAGGAATGAGTTGAACACTTTGTATGGGCTAAGCAAACATGCAGCAGCCAAAACCATCCTCGGGATGGTGGCACTGTCTTTGCCTTGAAGAGTTTCCTTGGCTCCAGAGGTGACCAAGATAAAGTCATGTGTCCCCCTGAGCCCAGGGTCAGAGCAGAGGAGGTGGGTGGTGGGTGACAATGGTGGGTGACACAGCAGTGCAGAGGTGGCTGTGGCTGTGGGACAGGTGGCAGTGCTGGCTTGGCAAAGGCTGTGTTGGAAGGCTGCAACCAGAACAGAGGCTGACATGGTACATGGGCTTCACTGGGCTGCATTAGTCCCAAAATGAAAAAAATGGTATCTCCAGTATAAACACAAACTCTCTTGATTTATTTATGTGTTGCCAAGTGTGGAATATAATGTACTAAGTATGTGATAGACAGTGATGGAATAACAAGAATTAAACATAAACACCCATTCTGTGTTGTGTTTTCTGTTTCTCTGATAACTGCTTGGTTATTGCACCTTTTTTTTCTGAATAAATAAGGGATGCAAATCTGCTAAGTGGATGTTTTGACAGCTGATGTTAACACTGAAATTAACTGGGTCATTTGAGTGGAAACAACAAAATAGTTACATTTTTGTTCCCAAATGTGTGTACCAAACTGCAGAGTTATTTGTCTAGTATTATCTTATTTCAGTATAATGGGGTTGCAAGTATAGGAAGGAAGGAACAGAGAACCACAGGGATGAGGCACTG
Source organism: Buphagus erythrorhynchus (assembly GCA_013400855.1). Taxonomy (NCBI): domain Eukaryota; kingdom Metazoa; phylum Chordata; class Aves; order Passeriformes; family Sturnidae; genus Buphagus; species Buphagus erythrorhynchus. The sequence goes on along the minus strand of VZTT01041197.1, from coordinate 6,787 downwards.
AAATTAGGGCCACGTGAACAATATAAATTTCTCACTGTTCAGGTTGGAAAAAGGATTGAAAAGAAAGCAAGAAATAGAGTTCAACCAACTTTTTTTCTCCACTTTGGAAATGACCTGTGAACTTTGTGACTGACACAGTGCTTTGCTGAGTTCTTGTTGCCTTTGGAGCAGATCTGGCTAATGTAGGAGTCTTGAGTGCCACAATCCCAGAAGGATTGGATGCTAGGTATGGTGGAAGTTGCTCTATTAGTGAATGTTTATAAAATTATTGCATATTGGAAAACACCAGCCACTGACTGTGTTTCCTCTTGAACAAAAGCGACTTGATGTTGTTCACACCTTATGGCAGTATTTTTGGTTTTGGATGGTAAATATTCCTCAGGAGTAGGAGTCTGGTACACAGAAAAGCACAAACTGTGATCAGCTCCAGTTACTGGCACCTGGTACCTGCTCAAGGAGGCTCTGACAGCAGTGGCTGAGATGCAGCCTGTACCTGGCAGCAAAGCCACACGCCGTGTCTGATGCCACCAGACTTGGTGTCTGTCACCTCACCTGTGCCAGGGCTGGAGTTTGTAAACTGTGGTAAAAAGGCACAAAGTAATCACAGCCACCAGTCAGCACTGTGGGATTGAAAAGCAAAAGAGAGGCTGAACTCGTGCAGGCTGGGCTGAGAAGTAGCAGTGACCTTGTCTGGTACAGCAGATGTTGGGGACAAATAGGAATAGTTGTGATATTTTGAATTTTTAAACAAAGGAAAAAATGCTAAGGGTAGTAATCTTCTTCTCTTCTACCCTATCACCTTTTGATTTGTGAACTTGATTAAAGATTAGTTTTTACTTTGAAAAAGAAAAAAACACCACCATTACCAAAAATCAGTAAAATTAAAAACTGTACTGTAAAGGGGATTTTCTCCATGAAATTGTCTTTGCCTTTAACAAAAAAAAGTGAACAACCATTCGAAAATGGTTTGTTCTCTACTTTTTATTAAACCTGGCTTCCCACCTCTGATTGCTCTAGGCAAAAGGCATGGACAGGATGTGCTTTCAGAAATTGTAGTTTTATTTTCCACTTGGTATTTTTCCAGAATGCATTGAGTTTTGGTTAACAAAATCAGAAATATTTAGTGATTGGGCATTGATAAGCACACTTTGATGTGTGTTTCCATAGTGCTCTAAACTGACTGATGGGCTGAGTTAGGAAATACTTAGTAGGGCACTTTCAGCATGGTGTATCTATTAAAAAAAAAAAAAAAAAGGTTAACCAAGAGCACTCACCCTCTTTCCAACATCCCTGGAGACAACTGCATTGTTGCCAAATCCCATAAATTTACATGTGATGAATTGTTACAGTTGGACTATTTTTAAAGGTCCAGCCTCCAGGAATCTTATGAATATGTGATGATTTTTTTTCCCTAGGTGAGCTTCTGGTTCTTTCAGCTGTTGATAAAAATTTGTGGTTTCTGGCTGTGTAAATATTTTAAGGTGATGCATGACAAAGTTTATATATTCCATAATTTTTAAAACAGCGTCTTTTAAAATCCCATGATATGTTAATTTAATCCCATGATTTGGGAGGGGATTGTGAGTCATGATTTTTGAATGTTTTGGTTTGGATAGATAGATAAAAATTCCTTATAAATATTCCTATCTTTGGCACTCTTTTCACGAGAAATAGGACAAGCTGTTCTCTCCTCAGTGAAACAGGAGGTGAAGGAATTGAAAACTCCATGAACTTGGAGTTGAGAGGGTCTGTCACCATTTCAAGATCTTGGGTCTGCAGAGGGCACTGGCCACGCTGGACCTCACAAGACACAAGGTTTTGGGATTTACTTTTAAATGCAGTCATTTTGAAGGGGTGGTTTGTTGAAGAACTCAATGCCCCAGGTCAGTGTGCAACCCCCATAGGGAGAGAGCTCCAACACGGGGCTGCAAGGCAGTGGGACAAAGGTCCCTGAGGCTGGGGGCAGCTGAACTCCCCAGGAGACAGCCAGGACCAATGGAAGATCCATTGGCTGCTTGGGAGTGCAGATTAAAAGAAAAACTAAAAAAAAAAAATTACATTTTCCACACCATGGAAATAAATTCTACATTATGTCAACAGATGTGGTGAGATGGACCTGACAGCAGGGTTCTTCTAGCATTTTCCATGCACTGTTACCTATCTTTTATATTATAATAAGAAAAATTGAGATTCCACCTGTCTAAAAATTGTAAACAAACAAGCCCCACAACCTCCTAAGCCCTGCAGAGATCAAGGTGTGCATGTTGTGTTATGAAGGCTCTGCTGACGTGCTGGGTTTTGAAAAGTGGAATGTGCTGGGAGAGATCTGCCCTGCCCTGATTCCAGACTGTGCCAGATTTGCTTCTGCATTTACGTAAAACGTTATCAGAAGATTGGGAAATGTAACTTCTTGTTTTGGCAACCTGAATAATTTGTTTTGACTGGTGTGGGATTATCTGGGGTTTGGGAGAATCACAGAGTATGGGGTGTAATATTTCTGCCTGGTCTTTCCCCCTCAAACAATGCTTTTTTTTGTTAGCATTGATAGCACTGGAAAAAACTTAAGCATCATATTTTAGGCAAGTAATAATCTTCATCAGAGTAGTACTGTGAAAGTCTGTGTGAGCTCACAACAAATTAAGCTAATTGTTTCAGAAAGAGAAATATTTTCATGTAGTGGCTGAAATATTGCAGGTGTGATGAGAATAAATCCTATTTTCTCTGGCGACTGCTTTTAGTGCTTGCATACATATAATAATTTATCTTCCTCTAGATAAAAATAAGCAGCATGTTGAACATATTTTAATATTTTCAGTTGAATTCCTTCTTATAAACATGAGAAATGCTCCTTGATAGCAGTAAAACTACCTACATAATTGAACTGGAATTAAATAGATAAGGTAGAGTGGGTTGTTTTTTCTTGAAACTGAGTTTTTGCTTAAATGTTCTTTGGAAGTTAACTGAAGAGATGGTAAGTATTTAATTAATGGTTATGATGAGGCCTGGAAAGCTAGCTTGATTTTTGCCTCTAAATGTAATCTGATTATCAGGCTTGTATGCTTTACTATCACATTTCTCCAGCTAAATTACTGTGTCTGTTATGTTGATCAGCTGAGAGGAAATGATTATACTAAAACTTCCTTAAGGTTTGCCTTTTCTCTAAAAATTGTTGTTTAAGTACTGTGCTCTGAGTTTTATTGTATTACTTGATTGATGAGAAACAGAAACTCAGCTTTAGTGACAGTTTTATTGACTGTATAAATGAAAGATGACCTTAGCCCAGAACAGTTTATTACTGATGAAGACAGTAAGGTAACTCCCCAAATATGCTTAAACCAGAAAGTTGTTGTTTCTGTAAGTGCCAGTTAAATCCTTTGGAATGGCCAAACACAGTCTGACACAAGTCCCATCATGAATAGCTCTGGGCTGGCAGGGTAGACAAACCCACAGCCTCTGCTGGAGCCTGTGACCCCTTCCCATGGCAATACTTGGGATTGCTGGAGGTCAGACCTGCAGAGGGGTCGTGCCTTGGTGCTGAATGATGTGATCATTTAATGTGACCCTGTGATGTACTTCCTGGGGTAAACCCCATAATTTTTTTTATTACTTTTTTTTTTTTGTAAAATTTTCAACTGTTTCCTTTTTTAATTTTTTTACATGAGGAGTTCTAACATACCCCCGGCCATAAGTACATACCAGTCAGATAAAAAGACATAAATAATTTGCTGCTCTACTCAATAGTGGTAGCCAGCTTCTTTCTGACAGACCCAAACCTCATCAGAGCAGAGCTGGTCCTCAGTCCTCTCACTGGCATCTCCTGGCCCTCCACAATGCAAAAGGACAACATTCTTTGACATTCAGGAACCCTGAAAAGTAAGGGGCCAGTTCAGCAGGAGAGAAATCCACATAAATTTAAGGGTGGTTTAAACAACCCCACTTTAGAAGTTTTTTGAAAGATGAAAGTTAAAAATATTATGAAGTTGTAACAACTCAGTTGCCAGAGCTTTGCAGGTTTTGGAGATGATATTTCAGAGGAGGACTCCTCCATCATAGTCCATCAAGCTGTCAATGCCATTGATTTACTAATGTATTTAAATTACTCTTTAGAAACCAACGTGCATCTGGTGTATGTGTTTCTGGATTGCCTGAAATGGCTCAGATTGGCTGCTGGCTGGCCAGTTGCCATTTTAATTTACACAAACTTTCCTGGTTACCTTTGCAGGGGAACAGTTTCTTCAGGAAACTGAAGTTTCCCCAAATCCAATCAATATTTCCTCTCAGCCTGTACTCTTGTTGATTAATTACTGCTCCCTTATTTTGCATCAGTAAGACTTTGATGACAGTATTTTTTGTCTCCTTCCTACATCACCGTGCATGATAAATACATCTGTCTTTCTCTCCTGTCTTGGGTTTTCTCCGAATTCCATATTGCAGATTCATGGGGATTTCTGAGAAGAGAAAGATTGAGAATTCAGTTGCAAATCAGCTTTTGATTCAGAAGCAAGGTTATGCACTCTTGGGAAAAACAAGTCTCCAGAGAAGGTGGTCTTAGGCCATGGGATGTCACCCTTCCCAGCCATCTGCATTACAGCTGATGAGGCAGTTCTTTGTTAGCAAAGGCAAATGAGATCCTTGCAATAATTTTGGGGAAAAATCTAAAGGTTTGTACTTTTACAATAGTGCAGTAAATCATGTGAATGATCAGGTGAAGGCTAATGAACAATGCTCTTAAATGTACTTGATGAGAAATGCAAGGAATAGCCTATTTTTCTCCAGAGCTGATGGAGTTTTCTGCCATGGACTTCCTCAGTGGGTGGCCTTAGCTGGGCCACAGAATGGTGTCAGGTAGAAAGTCAACCCTCCCAGTGCTTCTGGGGAAGTCAGTTTCATTTTGCCTGGAAATAAAATTATTACGAAAAGAATTGTATTTCTTTTTTCTTAATATCAGTAATTTTGCTCAGTTTTTTGATGGGGATGTGCTCATGTAACTAATGATGCGTGGTGAGGCATATGCATATCAGGACCACAGCAAAGCTGTGTGGGCTACCTTTGCAGTGTGCTTTTTTGAATTTTTGTGTGCTTTGGGAAGCACATTGCATCTTCAAAGGATTTTTTCTTTTAATTAAACATCTCCTTTTTCCAGGTGCTCTAAATTCCTTCCAGAATTATTGAACACTCCTTAAATAGTTTCTCATTATTATTTCTTCATGATGTCAAGTCTGTAGTTGCTGCAGCACCACTTTGTTTCACCAGGAACACAAATCCTCTTGCACAGAGGTAAAAATTGGTGGGGGTGGCCTGGAGCTGGAGCAGAGCTGCCACCTGGGCCAGCTCCACTACAGGTTCCTGGCACTGAGCTGTCATCTCCCTCTCCCACACACCCCACCAAACTGCAATAAACTGTTGCCAAACTATTATTATCTTCCTGGAGTACAGGAACATAATAATAGTATGTGAAGAAGCTCAGTTTCTGTATTTGTCCCTGCCTTTCTCATTAGGCAGCTTGGGATCCGTGTAGACTTTGAGGAAACACTTCAGTGCAGACTCAGCTTTGAGCAGGTACTTATATCAAATTGATTTCAGTGGGATTCAGATACACACCTTAGGCTAAATGTTCTTTTTATTCTCAATGGGTTTCTGTTGTGGTTATGAGGCAAGTTGCTTCCATTCAGATATGCATCGATTAAAGGTGAAGGACTTAATTATTTGTACTTGTTTAAATATCACTGATTTGCCTGTATTGACAGCTAATATAAAAATGAAATTAATTTAATTCTCAACTGATGAGTTCATTTTAGCTTCTGTGCTAAATTCAAGCTCTATAAGGCTCTCCAAAATGATTGCTGTGAACAGCTTACAGCTGGAGTTGAATATTACCAAATGATGCTAAATATATCAAAATTATAATAAAGCTGATATTGGTCTATAAAGCAAGTTTGCAGTTCTCATATGAATACTCCTGGGAAATTTCTGTGATCAGCTCTGATGAAAGTTTTGAGAAAGCACTCATTGTACTTTTCGCATCCTTCTATCAATTCATTCAGCTTTGGGGGTGAGTGAAACTGAGGTTGATTAATCACTTGTTTGTGTTTACATTTAGTCGACACTTGCTTATAAAGACAAAACATTTTCAGCAGATTTCATTGAAGTTCATTTTTTTTCTTCCTTCTAATACCCATTGATCTCACAATCCTTAATGGATTTAGCCTCTCAGTCTCCTGGGAGGAAAGAGAGAACAAAATATTTGCTTTTAGGACAAGGGTAACATAAACCTTGTTTTCAGTGCAAGCTGACCCTGTGTCTTGCTGTAAGAGCCCTGTGGAAGGGCACAGCTCACTGGAGCAGCAGCTGGGAAGTCAGACTTTGCCTCCAGAGCCCCAGCCAGAGCTCTCACGTGTGAGGGTGTGCAGCTGCCCACAGGCGTGTGGGGAGGTTTGCCTTATGAAAATGTATGTGCACACCCACAAGGTTTTTGCAGTTTCACATTTACTGGTGTGTTTTTCTGTGAAGTGTCATCCTGTTGGGGTTTGTTTATTTACAAGCTGTGTTCGTGCTGTCCAACCTGCTGAGAAAAACAGAGGATGGCGAGGATCCAGCGGGTCCTGCCAGGCTCAAAGAGGGAGAAGCTTGCTCACAGGAAGACCTTAATATTCTGTCCTGACAAACTGAAAGTGTTCTGCAACCCATATCTGTGTTTAGGAAATGGATTCTGAAAGTGAGAATTCAAAAATATGGGTAGCATGTAGTGTTTGCTGTTTTGTACCATGGGATTCAAACTCTATGTTTA
>VZTT01041191.1:5357-31137 GCA_013400855.1 Buphagus erythrorhynchus | reverse complement strand
CAGCTTCTCACAGAAGCCAGCTCTGTACTCCTGTACCTCCTTCTACCCTTGCATTACCAAAACCTTGCCATGCAAACCCAATACAGCATTTCAAAGGAAAGGATAATTTGAAGGTAAGTGAAGAATGGAATTAAGTGCAAAATGGGTTTACCAAATGTAGGTCACGGCCAACTAATCTGATAGTGTTTTTTAAAATTATAATAGTTGGCAGTGCAACACACTTGGATCCTAATAACAATCTTCCTGAAGTCAAATGNCTTCTCACAGAAGCCAGCTCTGTACTCCTGTACCTCCTTCTACCCTTGCATTACCAAAACCTTGCCATGCAAACCCAATACAGCATTTCAAAGGAAAGGATAATTTGAAGGTAAGTGAAGAATGGAATTAAGTGCAAAATGGGTTTACCAAATGTAGGTCACGGCCAACTAATCTGATAGTGTTTTTTAAAATTATAATAGTTGGCAGTGCAACACACTTGGATCCTAATAACAATCTTCCTGAAGTCAAATGCTGAAATTTAGTAGACATAAGACCCAGAGCTTGTTTGACAGTAATCAAGCAGTTCTTTCTGTTTGCTATTAACAAAAATAGAGTTGTCAGGACAGTTTGCTATTTTGCTGATGTTGGTTTCATTTGCTTTCTAGTGTTATGCTAATAAAACCTTTTGTCAGCAGATACAAATTAGACCTTATTTAGCAACAGCAAAACTTTTTGACAAACCTCTTTTTTTTCCATGCAGAGTTATGTTTTTAGTGCTGAATGGCAACCACATGAAGAAGGTAGATATAAATTTCTTAATGCAAACCTGCAATGTTGTTTTTGCTGACTTTTTCCTCCCTCCTGCTTTCATGTCCAGCCAGGTATGTCCTATTAATGCAAGACTCTAGCCTTCCACAGATTCTTAGAAAACTCAGACAGGATCTGAGGAATAAAAAGTTTGATACTGTAATTTGACTAAGGTCAGTTGGAAAGAAAATGCAAATGAATCTAAAGAAAATAGAGAATCTTCCTGCAGTAAAGGTCCAAACTTAATTGCTTAGGTCCTTACTAAATGCCCTGAGACAGCCTTGGAATATTACTTTTTATGTTAAGAAAACAAACAAAATTTTCCTCCTTTATATGAGAAATGAAATCTAATTTATTATGTTCATAAAGGCACAATATTTCTGATATTTGAGAATGAAATTCTGTTGAACAGCAGGAAATTATGGCTGGGCTTGGATACAGCTGCATAGCTGTCTACATGCTGCCTGGGATTCTCCATTAGCTGGAGTAGTAAAGGCTTGTATTTTAATGAAGAAAGTCTTATTACTGTATCACCATGAAGTTCTTAGTGGTAACAGATTTATTACAATAAATATGTTTACCAACATGAGGTCAGTATTATATGTAGAAAACTGTCATAAAATGAACTGTTCTATAAAAGATGGCATGGTGAAAAGAATAATAATTCTCCTTAAATGTCAGAAACTGATCTGATGAGAAGAAGAAACATATATAAAATGAAGAAGTGGATTCCAGTCACTTCTTCCACTTTATCCAGGCAGGAATAAAAAAACCAGCCACCATATCTCCCTTTCATTTGGTCAACTTTGTAATCTGCTATGTGCCAAAAGCACTGGGTATAGTCTTTGAAAGACCACCAGAAAGATATGAATTTTTATTATTTGGAAGACTACCTGAATTATACTAATATATTTCTGTTCACAGAGTATGAAGTTAAAAGGTAACAGGCTCAAAAGAGAGCATTAGAGAAGCTGAAGAATTGCAAGGAATCCCACTAATCCTGTTTGAATGCACTGACATCCTAACACAACTCAGGCCATAGGCTGAAAAAAATGATGCCAAACAATGCATGAGTTACAAATTGCTAACCTTTTCTATTTTTTGCAGGTAAATCTCTCCACTCTGAAGATTAAAAAAATAATCTAAAAAATAGGAATGTCTGTAAAGCCCAGACAAATTCCTTAATTAGGATGTTCTTTAGCTGGTATATATTTAATCAGAAATGAGACCTCTATTCATATTTTCTTTGCTTTCTGCATGTCAGATAACAAGACATTTATATTACAAAATAAAATTTAAAAGCAAGTCCTGCAGTAGGAGAAAACTTTTGTGTTCCTTAAGATTCTTATGTTTTAAGTACCTATGGGAATGCTTTTCATTAGCTGGAGAATGAAAGAAGCAAATGTTATTCTGCAGGCCCATATTTGTCATTTGTTGATAAGCAGTCAAAAAGTCAATGTGACCCATATGTCCAAACAATATACTGCTGGACATATTTTTTCTAATGCACTGCAAATGAGATCATGCATTGTATAACTAGCATATGCATTTATTCTCTTATATTTTCCTTTGTAGAAAATTATAAAATAATATTTGGCACAGTAATGCAAGCAGTTTTCTTCCTTTATTCATCTTTTGCATGAAAGGCAGAAATAATGTGATTGGTCCCCTTCCATGTAGCTATTTTCAGCAAGATAAATGAGAAATTATCATTGTGAATTATCATCCTGATTCATACTCTAGACTACCTGTGAAAATGGAAGCAAATGGTAGATAGCAGAAGGGATGTTCTAAGTGTAGTTTTGTCTGTGGTGTCACACAATACCTGAGCAGTGATGAGGCCACACCACAAGGGCTGCGCCCAGTTCTGGACCTCTCACTGCAAGAAGAACATTGAGGTGCTGGAGCGTGTCCAGAGAAGGGCAATGGGGCTGGGGAAGGGTCTGGAGCACAAGTCCTGTGAGGAGCAGCTGAGGGAGCTGGGGGTGTTTAGCCTGGAGGAAAGGCTCGGGGGTGACCTTACCACTCTCTACAACTGCCTGAAAGGAGGCTGTGGCTGGGTGGGGTTTGGTCTGGTTTCCCATGTAACAAGTGGACAAGTGGAAATGACACCCAGTTGCACCAGAGAAGGTTTAGACTGAATATTAGCAAAAATTTCTTCACTGGTCAAGCATTTGAAGAGACTGCCCAGGGATGTGCTGGAGTCACCATCTCTGGAGGTATCTAAAAGACACGTCAATGTGGCACTTAGGGAGATGTTTTAGTGGTGGATTTGGCAGTGTCAGGTTTACAGCTGAACTTATAGCTGTACCTAAAGGTCTGTGCTTATACATCAGTGTATAGATAAGCTGTCCCAAGGGCTTTGCAAAACTTGAACATAAAAATACTTAATCAGTAACAGGGATGGGCGTGATTTAAAGTCAGTAAGTCAATCACGTGGTCAGCAGCTTTCAAACTCACACTGAGAAAAGCTCAGAGTAGGATGGAGCAAGATCTCAGAGAACGGTGGCTAGAAATACTGTATAATGTGCTAAAATTGGCCAAAAACGTTGATTAGTCTCTTAGCTGTATTCTACTTTAGACTAGGAAAGAAAAAAATCTGCTTTCAGTTTTACTTATGCCTTTATAAACAGTTCTGAAAAATGTAGAGAAAACATGGATACCGAAAGTAATTGAGGTGCTCCCTCGTGCTTTGTTTCATGCAGAGCTGAGATCCTGTCTTGTCTCTACCCTGCATTCCCTTCTTAATATATCTGAAAGGCGTGACAATTTCTTAAGTCACAGCATAGCTCTGAGAAGTTTGTCTTCATTAATTCCATTTTCTCCTGATTGTTGGTCCCTGTTTTTTAGGTATGGCCTGCATGTCATAGTCCAAAATGTATCACTATGTATTTCCCATAAAAAAAAATATAATCTGAAAGGAGGCAGGTTACTAGGAAATTCAGGACTATTTGTCTTGAAAGCCTGTCATCCTTGTAACTGCTGTATTTAATATACCTATTGTCATCATCATTAAGGACTCCTGGAGTGAGTAGACAAGGTTTATCTGAATGGCATTTAATACTGCAGAACCCCATATGAGTAATGCAGTTTGATGTTTTTTCTAATACTGACACAAACACTTTGGTTTTAAGCCTCCTAAGATGCCTTGCTCTTGCTCAAGATTTAAACCAAATGTGGTATAGAATGAAATCAGAGATGTCATAAAATTCTGTGTGTTTCATCCATGCAGTTACATTTTCCAGAATAAGAAAGAATTCTTTGTGTCTTTGTTAAGATTATTCCTTTCTCAAACTATCAACTGGCAATTGTTAGCTTTGTAAGTTCAGTAGCTGTCAACTACTGTCAACAACATGGACTAAGACAGTCTGCAAAGAGGGACTAAGAAGAAAAAAAGCACTTTTTAGGGTCTTAGATTCACTATCAAGGATGCTGAAAGTCATTGTAAAATATACTTGGATATGAAAATTAGAAAAGGTAGAAGACTACTCTTAGTTCTGTATTAAGTTAATCTTGAGTCGTCTCAAGAAATCTGGCCTCCTGATATCTTGTCTTCTATACACTACATAGTGAATGAAGTCTTCAGGGATTTTTCTGGCACTTACCAAGATTAATTAAAAAATATATATATAATATAATTTCACCATCTCTTGAAGGATTCATTAGAAATTTTTTTTATTTTTTATCCTAAAATGTTGCTTCACATTATCTTTGATTTCTGAAATAGTGGATGATAAAAAGGCAACAGTCTAATCTGATGATAGTTTCATTACATCCATTTTTAAACACTTCACTCTTTTATTTTGTTCTTCACCCATGGCAGAAGAATATCCTTTACAGTTTATACTTATAACTGCTTCCAAAAGCCCCAGTTATGATATGTTGGTTCAATAACTTCACATGTAATATTCTTTTGATAGAATATTACCAACTGTATTTTTTTTCTGTTTGTATACTCTTTGCTTTCAAGTCTCAGTTGAAGATGTTTGGTTTTCCTTTCTTGCTTCTAATTTCCAGTTTTAATTTCTTATGACTTTGTAAATAGTGCAAAATGTTGGGAAATATTAGTAGAAACTCCCAGAACATAGTATTTTGATTTTCTGTATGGTTAAATAGCTTGTTTTATTCTTTTCTAAATTAAACTGAGAACTCACACCCCTCTGCCCTCCTCTCCCCATTTAATCCAACCAGATACTAAGTTTTCAACTGCTCAGCAATGTCTGAATAGTCACTAAAAGCACCACCCTTGGCAAATTTGCCCATTATGACAGAGAAACAAGATCAGGTATTAGTAGATTTGAGGTGTCTTCTCATTTTTTCCCCTGCCAGGCCTCTCTCTCATCCTTATCGTCTCATTGGAATATTTGCTCCCTCTTTATTTTCTGGCCTTGTACTACCAGAAAACTATTCTCTTGGATTCACACTCTTGGTTGTGAATTGTACAACCAATTGCACTTTCCAATTTCTTTTGTGCCTGTACTCAGCTGAGGTTTGGCCTGATGGAAGCTGCTGGAAATAGAATGTTCTTCTGCTGAGGACAGCACAGCAGAGGTAATGTGCAGCCCAGGAAGAAGAGATTAACGTGGCAAGAACAGAACTTTAAGAGAGAGACAGAGGGAAAAGAAAGGTGAGAAAGGCAGGACAGCTGAATGCCTTCTCCAGGTAAGCCTTCATTAGGTCTGGCTAGAATTGTGTCTGGCATAAAACTTGGAGCTTTTGGACCTGTGTTCATACAGCATTGGGAAAAAGATAGAAACATGAATAAGATAACAACTATAAAGACTGACATGCTAGAAGTGAGATAAACAGGCCTCCTGCAATGGAGCAAGGATGTGCTTTGCTTGTCCCATTCCTTACACAGTTTGGACCTCCCAGAGGTTACTTTACTGCTCTTGGCTACAGTGATCATGTTACACAATTGTTTCTTGTTTGCACAAAAAACTCGTGGTTTTAGAAGATGAGGTCAACTCTATAATATAGGTCCTTATTTTAATACAAAGATAAAAAGGTGCCATGGGCCATTTTCTGAGAGTGAAACAACACTGAATGAATGGTAGGAAATGAGAAAAGCTCCTGTTCTGGCAATTTTTTGCTGCTGGTATTCAATCTGTTTGTAGTGGGTATGGTAGTAGTGGCAGCACTGTGACTTTGCTTAGTTCAGATCCCACAAGAAGTTATTAAAGAAGTATTGACTTTGTTGCAGTTGCTCTAAACATTGTGGTTTTATTGTTGGAATATACTGGTTAAACAGAGTGTAGCATTCTTTATGGCCATCTGTTTTTTACATGTCTGTTCTGGAGATATCTATATATAAATAAAAAGTAGGATCCTTGTTAACTGAACATAAAAATCAAATTCAAGTGCCAAAAATTATTTATTTTTTCTTCCAGTCAGTGAGTCTGTTAGGTCTTTTACAGCACTGAGAGATAGACTTATTGTTTCTGTATGATTGTATTGGAGATAAATATTGATTATGCAGCCACCATACAGTCCTTGTTGCAATCCAATCATGGAAAAATTCTTTGCATCCATCCTCATGAATAATTCCCACTTCAGAATTTGAATGGAGGGTTTGCACCTTAAAAGGACCAATCATGATGTCTCAGATTAATTGCAGTTGCACTCTTGTCCTACTGGTTTTAATTTGGAGGTGCTGAATGTGAAGGCTTTTGGTTTCCTAAAGTGATTCTGAATGCCTTGCTAACAGTCTGCAAGCTTCCAGTGTGTTTCTATTTTCAGACAATCAAGTCCATGTCATTTCTGTTACAGACTGCAAACACATTGAAGAAATCAAAATTGGAAAGAGTTTTTCACCTTTTTCTGTGAAAGGAATATATTTCATAAGGTTTTTGTTTTCTTCTTTTTTAATGTAACTACATGGTGTGAAAAAACTATTGATGCTAATGAGTGTTTTTCCCAGAAAAGGTGGAGAAAGAAAATCTCTAGGTGAAGAAGGCTTAGTATGAACCACAACATTCTGAAACAATGAAGAATTAATTCCTGCATCTATCTCTGACAATGAGTATGGTTGTGAATTTTCTTTTTTAATCTTTCTGCCAGGTATCTTTTAGAAATCACTAATAAGTCACAGTTGCTCCTGCTCAGTTTCTGATTTGTTGAGCAGGGTACTGCATTCAAGGAAATGGAAAAGAGCTGAGTTGGAATGCTAGTGATTTTATGTTTTAAATTAGACAGAGATCATACAGAATGCATAAGTAATTCAAATGGAGCATCTTCATTTGTATCTATAAATAACCTTGAAAAATAGATGTGTTTCCACTTTTATCTGGATATTCTTCCAAAATATTTGTCTTGTGAATATGTGAAGGAACATATCTTCATTTTGTTATGGAGTCTTAAGTTTCTTCATTGTAAAAAAACCTAATTTGTATAGAATGAAAGACATTTTATTTATGCTATCCAAAATAAAATTGGAAGGAGATCTATTCTTATTAAAACTGTCTCAGGCAAAACAATTTATTACAGCCATGAAAGTACTATTGGTGCACCAGTTGTAAGGAATAAAACTTTAGAGACATGTCCTGGCTATTTTCACCAGCCACAGAGTTTAGGAGGAGGCTAATGTAATATTTTCTTTTAGTTTGGAGGAGCAAGAGAAAATGAGGGTAAGATTTTTTATTGCTGTTATTATTAACTTTATCATTGATCTTACAATCAAAAAAGCTGTGTTAAGCCTATAAAATGTTGATATTTTCTTTCAAGAGAATGAAATGCAACCACAAATAGTCTTTTTTTAGATGCTGTTAATGGATGCTCTCATGAAATAATGCAAGCATCTCCAAATGTCTGTTTTAATTTATTGCATATTTAATACTGCTGAAAAATGAAAGGAAGCATTTGTGAAATCTGCATTAAGTTAAAGTGAGGTTATGAGAATTGAACTGTGTTCCTTTCACAAGAAAGTTCAGTCTTTCAGTTGTTTGTCCTTTAGGGTCCAGTGAAGATCTCCTAATTTTTTAGGTCTATACCAGTCTCAGTTGCTTGCAGTCCATTTTTACTGTACATGCAACACCTCAAGATCAAACCAATCACTACCACAAAATCCAGTGACACTGAGATGAGTTTCTGTGTCTGTGGTTATGACATCCCCTCTTCCAAGCTGCTTCCACTTTCTTTAACAATAGCCTCCATGTCTGAGCCAATAAGCTAACATAGAAAAACACATCAAATTTAGATGATATAGGCATATCTACCTTAATTTTAACTTTTTTTTTAGACCTTCAGAGCCTTTTGCATTTACTTACTGCAAAAATATTCTCTTTGACTATGGTTAATTTTATCATCTTGGTTAGAAATAGAAGGAGACTAAAAAACTCCAGAGTAGTAACCCTTTAAATGAACCTTCAGTGAGCAATTAGAATAAGATCACAGGAAAAAAAGAGGAATTCTGTAGATCAAGCTACGACAGTTTTAATAAGAACAGATTTATATAATTCTTGGTCAGAGTAAATTGATGCTGCTACTAAGAAGTCAACAGATTTAGACCTTTTAACTTAATACAGGAGTATTAAATCATTACTTTCCATATATGAAGTGTCACTTGTAAACAAACATTGACCCACCGAACACACAGAAAACCTCTATCCCAAACCAGCTCTCTCCCTTCCCTCTCTAAATTGCTGGTTTACTTCTGAAGTGTTCTTCAGGTCAGTGCCATGCACTTGCTGCTCTCCAGGTGTGAACAAGCTGATGGCTGGTCCCTGTCCTAAACATCCCAGCCTCGCTGCCCACAGCCCTCCACAAACCGCCCTGTCTGCAGCAGGGCACAGGGCACAGGGCAGACTGCCACCTCTGCTGCTCCAGGTGCTCCTTGCTCCTACAGGCAAGGCAGAAGCAGATGAGAGGACAATTCTAAGGTATTTGGGTGCTGACACACCTACCATGCTTTAAAGTGACATGATTGGCTAAAGTGAATTAATTAATAGCCATACACCCATCTCTGGTTTTGAGACAAAACTGGTAAGACTATTCAGCTGGGCTTCCCCACGCCAGACCAGGCTTCCCTGTGATCCATATCCTACTTAGCAATCACATTTAGCTTTGTGTTTATGTGTGTAACATTCCTTGCTGAAGCTATGTAGTGTCACATGACTCAGCATGGCAAAATCGTGGATTGTTGTTGGATTTTTTAAATTTAGTGCTTATAGCTGAGAAATCTGAGGGAAATGCTATGTTACCACTCTACTAGGAAGTCACCCTGTTTCCATCAAACTGCTGTTTGCAGTGTGATATGAGCCATTGTTCAGCTCTTGGGACAGACAGGCAGTTTAAAGATAAAGCTGTCATCTGACCTTCTGTCCCCTAATGCAGTGTGTTAAAAAAAAAATTGCATGTGTGGGCAAGATTTCTGACCATGAACAAGAGGAAGTGTATTTCAATGGAATTAGAATTCATCAAATCTGACAAAACTGTGTAGACCCCTAGGACTAAAGTGAGTGCAGCTGTGTTCTCTGCATTTTACTTTATGTTGTATTTCATGGGTACACATAATAGGTAACAAAGTTTGTTTTATTTATACTGGTAACACTGAGTGAAGAATTAATAACATGGTGATGAGTGAATCTCAAAACATCCAGAGGTTTGTTCTAATTTGGATAGCTGTAAAAAATGCAGATGATGATCAGAATGTATTGGATCTCTCAAAACAGACTGGGGACCCCAGTACAGAAGAATTTTGGCCACTGTGAAAATTAATTTTGAACTGAATGGAGCAGTGCCCAAGGCAGCTGAAACCAAGTGGTAGCAATCAACAGCAAGGACAGTGAGAGAAAAACGCAAAAACTACTCAAGTTATGTAGCCAGTTTCATTTTTATTTAACTCTGGCATGTTTTTTCTTGGCTCTGAAATCTCTTGGCACGTAGATGAAGATATCCAAGTATTTTGAGTGGAGATTTACTCTTCATCTCTTTGAAAATGCTTTATGCCTGCAGTTAAGGAAGTTCAGTAGAAACCTGAATCTTCAAACTGAGTCCAATGCCAAATTTTAGTCTGTCCCATCCATACTACTTCCACTAGAGCAGTCTGGCTCCAGACATCATGCTCCTTCAAATGTTTGAAGGAACCAATGTGCTCTCCAGTGTGGAAGTCAGAAGCTCGGGTAGAGAGTTGTCTTGTTTGTAGAGCAGAGAGTGTTGGCATAACCAGTTTGAAACACAGTGAAGTTACAGGATGAGAGATAAGGAGCTTAACTACAGATTTCCAGATTTTTTACAAGTAAGAGATGTATATTTTAAAGAACAATATATTCTCAGCCTTAATTCTGTTTTACCCAAGCATTTTTGTTAAGAAATGCCTTTATTTTTAATAAAATGCCACTTTGATGCTAAAATGACAAAAATGACTGAATAGTTTACAATTCTAGATGTAGTGAGACCTTAATTGCATTGAAATTCACATGAGGTCGACACCTCTCTAAGAAGGCTATCAAGAGTCTGCAAGTTCAGTGAGCATGTTTCATGCCTAACTAGTGAGAGATTTAACTTTTTGGCAAAACCTGGGCTTAAAAAAAGACTAAAATATATTATATTTCATTAAAAACAACCATTCATTGAAGAAACCCTTTTTGATTCTGTGATACTCAAGGAAAGCTGTATTTTTAAAATATAGTAGTTTCTCCATAATAAAAATTAGGACTAAAAGTTCATTAGAAATCTGATTTGCCAGTATTTATCTTGTATATCTCTGCTGGCAAAATTCTTTGGCCAAAAAATTCTGCTGTTAATCCCTGGATGAACTAGATTTATTTTTAAGTGTCAAGTAAGTGATCAACCCCTTCTAGTTTTTATTACAGAACTCTGTAAAACTTGCCAGATGCTGGTGATGAGGGATGGTTTATGAGGATGCATGTCAATGGCCCGAGGTTGCATAGAAGTACAAGGCCAAGGAGGTTATTTTTTCAATGTGAAATGTGATATTTTGTGTTTCACGTTTATTTGCGAGAGATAATGGACTGTGTGAGGGCATTTTAAGTCCCCAGCTTTTTCTCCTGCTAGTTTTGAGTTATTGTCCTTAAACAAAATTGGTTTGTTGTTGGTTTTTTTTTTGTTTTTTGGCTTTTTTTGTTGTTGTTTGTTTGTTTGTTTTATTTTGTTTGAGACAATGAGCAACGATTGTCTGAAATTTGTCCTTTGTGTCGATGGGTACAGATCCTTCTGATCACACCCACTGCTCAACAAATACTAAACACGTGGCAACTGTCCTGCAAGTTTGTCAAAAAACTATAGAACTTGGGCTAATTTCTTAGACTTCATTCAGTAAGTTTGGTTTTAGTCACTTGAATCATCTGTGGTTCTTCGGGGAAGTGAAAAAATCAGTGACAGGTTTACAGGCTGAGATGCTTGTTATAGGATACAATTTACTCCCATAATGAAAAGTTAACAATGAAAAATTTACATAAGGCATGGCAAAGATTGTAATTTTCACCAGTTGTGTCAGGCAAGCTCCTGAACTCTGTGCCAATCATTTCACATAGATCCAAATTATTAATTTTGTTGGAAATAGTCCTTTGTGCCCATTGAGTGCTCGTTTGCACTGGAATTTTTTAATCTCTGAATTCTTTAGCTTTTGAATAGGAAAGAGGAGAGAGTAAGAAGAAAGAGAGAGTATAACTTTCAAACAGCATCCCTACAACTCAAAACTTTCAGGTTTTTCAGTGTCCTAGAGTTAAAAAATTGTTGTCTGATTGTTTTGTGATAAATGTCATCTTCTGGATACAGTCTAGACAAGAGATATTTTAAATGGAAAGGTGCCTTTCCTTCCCTCTGTTACAGGAATGTAAGAATCCAATGTTGGGGTTGTGGTTTAAAGGAAACCCTTACCTTTTGACTATGGAATTATTGGCATGACCTCCTTATAAAGAGTTGGAAAGGGATTTTGTGGTTCTTACATCCAGGAATTTTTCTGGTCCCTCCACTTTAGGGGAGGAAGTGAGGTTGCTCAGGGAGCTTGGTGACTGCAGTGGAGGAGCTGGTGGAGAAAGTCCTCATCCAATTGTTCTGGCACATCCATCAGCAGTAAAGGATGTAAAAAAGACATTCCAAGAAGAAGTGATAAATTTGGCAGCACTCATGTGGCTAGTCTCAATGAAGGGAAATAGACATCAGAAAAGCAGAGCAATTTTATTTAGTCATGACTTAAATAAGAGTCTTCCAGTTCCATTAATTTAAATGTAATAAAAAAATTGATATTATGTTTCTTATACATATACCCTTTAGCAATGTAAAGCCAACATCTACATTTTAGTTACTCAATCAGTTTATATATTTGAGTGATATATATAGAAAAATTCATCCATGTTAGGTTAAAAAGGGGAAAATTGTTCCTTACTTCATTCTTTATGGTGTAAGCTGACACAGTTTAATGAGGGCAAAGGAAGTTATCCAAGGAATTCGATTTGGCTCTACATACAAAAACCAGAGAGGCAGATCTGTAGAATGAATTTCAAAGGTATGCTTCAGAACATCATTTATATGCATGTGCATGAACAAGAATTTTTATTACCAAGTGGCTGATTTTATGTCCACTAACTGTACATAGCGTTTCTCCACTCACCTGTGTACTCCTTTTGGGAGATGGCATGAAATTTCCAATGAAACTGTTGGTTACTTCCAGAAAGCTGATCTGAAAAATATAAGACAGATAATGTCACACTCCGAGGAACCTGCATTTTTTACTGCCCGTAAAGTAAAAGATACCATATCTTGCTTAGGAAATAGCACTGGTATTTTTTTCTTTCTCTTTGCAGCTACCTGCACTAAATAGTTTATTGGTTTATTGATTGGTATGGTTTATTGATTTCCCTTTATTACAATGTGGCTGTGCTTTGCCTATATACTGTATATCCAAATTTCATCTTAAATTAAAGCTGAATATAGTAATAAGCTGAATATAGTAATTTTTTTTGTTTGAGCTTTGATATTTTTCACTTTACTTGGGATTTAAAAAGGAAGACAAGTGCTGTTTTATGAGAAACTGTGGTCTCAGGTCAAAAACCAGAATAATCTCTAGAATGCAAACTGACAGCACATTTCTTTCTCTTTAAATTCTAGCAACTACATAATAGTTTCAAATTAAAAGTGGATTCAAATCCAGGTCACTGGAAATAAACAGCTAACCATTTTAGTGAAAATGGTCGTATAGAAATTTACTGCATTTTGCTCTGATCACTTTAAACAATCTGTGGCTGCTAGAGTAAAAGGAGGTTTGAACTATATGGATTTAAATGTTGAAGCAAATCAGTGACACCATTAATTAATAAATATCTTGTTAGAGAGATGGAGAAAGAATGTTTATCTTATCTACCACATTCAACTGAACTATACAGGTGGATATGTGATTCCTACTGAAGTATGATCCTCATGTGAGCTGAGTTTTAGGATTGTGTGTTTATCGTGTGACAAGAATATTCCAGAACAAGTTCAGTTAGTTCACAGATAAATAAAGTAGTAGTGGCAGTAGTAGGTCAAGCATGCTGTCAAAGGATTATATTCTTGTTATGTGTTCAACAATTAAAATTCTGAAATCATATAATATACAAATACATGTATGTTCAATGCCAGCACTGTAAAATTTCTGCTTTTGTTGTATCTTTCCTTCACTAAAACTTCACTAAAGGATGATTTAATATAAATATATTAAAACTACATTTTTATTATCTAAAATCACTGGGCAAAGTTGGTTTGAGATGGTCATTTGAGACCATACAAACAGTATGAAGAGGTAGACATTTATTGACAACAGGAGATAAAATTGGAACATTTACTTGTCATATGCTCTCTTTTTACATTTTTTAGGAGAGAAATATGCACAGTTGTAGCTTTTGAAGATGAAACAAAAGGCTAATACTAAAAATTTATTTTTTCAGTAAACCTGTCTGTGACCTGAAGGAAAGGTAGGTCTAGTCAAAAGCAGCAGTCTGAACTGAATTTTAACAGGCTTTTGATCAAAATCCCATAAATCTTCATTGTGGTCATCGGCAATTGTACTTTGTCTTGTATGAGCCTGAGGCCTTTATGTACCTGAGATGAGGAAAATGGGATTTCTGTCCCACATTATTCTTGGACACTGTGATCCACTGTGGGCTGCTGCAAAAATAAAGTCTAAAGAGGAATCCTCCAAAGTTTTGGTGAATCCATTTAATAAAACTTGTAAAAAGGAAAAAAAAGAATCCCTTAAGCCAAAGGGAAGTGATAGGGAGTGTGGGGGTTCATCTGGTCAGAGTAATGTAAAGCAGTTTTTACTCTTCATTTTACATATGCTCTATGTGTTGTTATGACATCATTCCCTATAAAGTTAGGAATACATTGCACACATAACCACGAGTTTGTATGAGATGCAGTGAATATCCCAAGAGAGAGGGAACATGACATAATTTAAAGTTGGAACCTGGAGTGATTTATGAAAGTCATTGTCTTACAGATTTAGATACTTTCCATATGTTGTTGTAAAAACTCCAGTTTGTACTGTATGTGTAAAATGTGTAGCAAATTAGTTTCAATACAACTTTCTTCCTCCAAAATGTTTTGGTTTTAAAATGTTGATGTATTTTTTATCTCTAGTCTGTGATATACAACTGTATTTTTATGAAAAGAACTGTAAAGTAAGAGATTTTGAGGTGACTTTGCTAAAGTTTGGCATGGTGGACAATAAGGGCTGCAAAGTGCTTTTGATGCTAAAACATCCTATTGCACTGGATTTATGGCTTGACTTCTGTACCAGGCTTAGCTGATCCAGAGTATGCCCTCTGCCATGCTTGAAGCCCTGAAGGTACTGTCCTAGTAGGGAAGGAAGTGAAGAATTTTTCTCTTACCAGGTGTAGTCCATTATAATTCTATCTCATTTTATTTTGGAGATTATTTGAAGATGGATCTAGTTACATTAAAATTATGTGCTGGTAACATGATTTCTAAAAATACATTACTGCCTGAGGCATTAAAAGGCTAAATTTAATTTACCATAATATATAAAATAATTTTATTGCAGGGAGACTTTTCCAGTGGTTGCTTAGTAAGTGAACAGACATTTATTAATCAAATAAATCAACACCACCCATGGCAACCTGCCCCAGAAGTACCTGCTGAGGAGAGATGGATGAACAAACCATGAGGAAAAAATTATCTGGTTTGTGCTGTGTGTTTCTGCTTGCAATTTTCTAGAATTTATCCATTGTTCAGCATTATTCACCAAACAGTATCTGCAGAGTAGCTTACCTTGTAGCTTGTTCAGAAGCAATTTGTAGCAAGTATTCAACGTGTACTTCAAGCAGAGATTATTTGTCATTAATATAATGTAGTATTCACATCTTCTGTGTCTCTCTAGAATGAATTTCTGAGACACAGAAGATGTGAATACTACAATATGGGGGTCAGGATTTTTCTTTGTGTATCATCCCTTACTCAAAAAAAAAGTTTGTTGATGACAAATAAGGCTCCTAAGTATTACTGTGATACAAATAAATATTAGCATGAATTATGATATCCCTTTAGCTTTGTTTTAGACCCTTCATAATGATCTCCATAGACTTCAGTGGTATTCAGACCAAGATTTAAAGTATTTTTTTCAGCACTGACATTTGGGACAGGCACTTTAAAATACATTAGGCACACTTTCTCTACTTCTTTTTAATCAATCTTTGTGTCTTTTTCTGTCATGAAAGTTTTTACAAAGATGGAAAGAGAATTGCAAAGAAGATATAAATCCACGTGAAACAAATGACTCAAATACCATTAGAAATTGTGAACTTTCTTTTCCTGCAAGTGCAAACCATGGTATATGTTTTTAGACCTTCTCCCACCTACCTATCTTGTAAGGCTTTTAAATGTGAAGTAGTGTGAAATAGCACAAACCAGACCCATACCTACCGAGAGCTCACTTTGCAATTGTTTAAAATGTATTTTCAGAAACGTAAAACACCATCAGTGCGGACAACCAGCCATTCAGTGCCTGGATTAGATGCATCACAAAGGAGCACGCAGCTGGAGCACCAAGCGCGTTTCTTTGGTTTGTTTCTGCCCTGGCTGTGCAGCCGTGGGGCTGGGGCGGGCGCACAGGGGGGAGCACGCCGGTGAATGAACGGCACAGCAGCGATCCTTCGGACATTCCTTGCTGTATCCTGTGCACTGCTGATCTATCAGTCCCCCACGGCTCCCATGCTGGGCGAGCTTGCTGCTGGGAGGGCAGAACAAATGTGGCTGTAAAGCTTTTACATCTGCGGTAGCCAGGAGTGATTTGCTGGATGAGCTCTCCAGCAGGTAGGACAGCCTGGTCCTGATATCATTAACCAGAGCCACTGCTGCTCACTCCCTGAGGATTGCTAATGGGTCTTTTGGGGCTTGGGAAAAGCTAGTCAGACAAACAAGTATTCTCCTCAGAGCCTAAAGAGCAGGACAAACAACTCTCTCTGGGGCAGCTGTGGAAGCTGCTTCTCCATGCATAGGGATACAAGGCACATTCTCTTGGCAGAATGAAATTTATCCACGGGCAGGGGACTGGGACAAGGCACATGGGATTCCTCCACTCTCAGGAGGTGTAAATGTGAAGTGAGGGGAGAGAATGCTGACTCTCTGAGTGGGATGCAGTGATGAGTCAGTGCTCATTCTCAAGCCTGTTTACCAGAGATTAAAGCGTTTTGGGCATGTCAGACAGCTAATTCAAAATGAGTCTATGGTTGCCTCTTCCATCTTTATCTGGGTGCTTAAAACAATTTATTATCAGCTGCTTTCTTCTGCCCATAGGAGCACTGGAAATCCCATTCCAGTCTACCTCACATTCTAATGGCAATTAGTTTCATTTTTCTCTCCATAGGTGATATGCCTAATTAGAGAAATGAGAACTACACATGACAGCCCTGGGAGACCCTCTCCCAAGTGGAGTCCCCCCAAGGCAAGGACTGCACCTCTTCTTGTCACTAGTTTGAACTTACCTTCTGCCTGATGTTTCTCTGTTTAAACAAGGTCTCTGTAGCTCCTCTCTTCTTCATTGAGGCACAAAAACATTCATTTTTCTGACGCTGTAATGAGTCTTCTTCAATGGCTTCATTCAGGTTCTCAGCAGAAATGAAAGTGGGAACCAAATGCATCCCCAGCACGGAATAACTTCAGTTGTCTTAGCTGAAGAAATTGCTAGTTGTTTTTTGGTTTTTGTTTTTTGGTTTTTTTTTTTTTTTTTCTTAAAAGTGCTCTGTTCATTCGTGAACTTGGTGGTCATTGTTTGAATACCTTTGCTTTGACGCTTTGTCCGTGGAAGGAAAACGAACCCAATTAAAGTTGTGCAGGCCACAGAAGGTTATTTTTTCCAACTCCGTGCCCACTTTGGCCCCTGCCCGATGCTCCTCTCCGGCTCCAGGGCGCGCGTTGCCCCGCGGCCGCAGCAGGCGGCGCCCGAGCCCCTGGAATCGCCCCTGGAATTCGCCCTTTTCCAGCGCGGACCTGCCCGCGCCGGGGAGCGTGCCCTGGCACCATCGGTGTCTCCAAGCGAAACGGGACAGATGGGGAATAAATAATAACGAGGAAGGAAGTTTTGGCATCAGTGAAGTTAGATTCGGTATAGATTGGTTATTCACCTAGAATGTCTGTGATTCAGGAAAGGATGTGATTACTATTCCTAATGTCCCATTCTTAGCAGGAAGCCCTTTTCAGTGTAGGGAACTGCATACCTAACAAATATATTCAATTATAGACAAAAACATTACATGGAATGATGGAAATCTACACAAGAAAGCAACTGAGCTAAGGATGAGCAGTAATTGTTGTAGATTTTTACACAAAAGCCAGTGGTATTATGCTATTACTGAATTACAGTATGCTTTTCTCAATTTTTTTTTTTTTTTTTCAGGAAAGGCGATCAGTTCTCCTGTGCCAAGCAGGAAAGTGTTTCAGGAGCACCCTGCTAACTTTTCACTTCAATCTAGCAACAGCATGACTTTGTTTTACCCTGTTTATCAGAACACAAGTAATTTGGCAGTGCTTTTATACTGACTGCCTCCTCTAGTGACTAAAATGGGGTTAGGCAGCTCAGATATTTATCACGTAAATGCACGATTTACATCATTAATAGTGCAGACCTGATAGGCTTTGGCTCTCTGTGCTGTTAATGGAGAAAGTAGATACAATTCCTTAGGCACAGAACACGGTGCACCAGGAATGCATATTTCACAAGCATTTTTTTGGTAGTAGTTTTCTGTTCTTTGAATTAGCGCTCACTGCCTCCTAGTGCTTGATAATCCCCTCCCAAATTTTTAATAAAGATA
Source organism: Buphagus erythrorhynchus (assembly GCA_013400855.1). NCBI lineage: Eukaryota > Metazoa > Chordata > Aves > Passeriformes > Sturnidae > Buphagus > Buphagus erythrorhynchus. Next base: position 13,084 of record VZTT01041191.1, on the reverse strand, counting down.
TTCTGTAATAACTGCTGGGAAGAAGTAAATGCTAATAGAGAAGCCCTAAGAGAATGAAATTAGACATCTTTGCGAAAAAGGGTGAAGAGACAAAATGATCTGTCTATCTGGGTCTAAAAAATTCATTTGCAAGCAGGGTCAATGACGAAAGCACTGACAGGAATGTCTATCCAATGTCCATCCAGGTGCCATCCCAAGTATTTACAAAGCCCCTGTAGTCATGCTTTGCCTCCGTGGCCTTGGAAAATAAAGAAATTGAGCAGACTGTAAGTGCTGTAAAGATACAACAAATGAAGTGACTCCTATGACATTAGTCATAATAACAAAGAGGATTTCAGCTAAAAAATAATAGTGCATTGCAGGATTATTCTTGCAAATTGAGATTAAAAAAGAGTTAGAAAGAATTTTGTTTAACCATGTTTTGTGTGAGGGTGTATTTTTTTTTTTTTTGATATGTCAAAGAGATCTTTACATTTACAAATGTGGTTTACATTTCATTTCTGTCACAAGTGCTAGGTTTCTAGTCCTATAGTCAAGTCACCAGAAAACAGGAGAAATGTGTAGTAGAAACATACGGAGTAGTGAGAGAATTTCTACTGATGGGCAACAGAGCTGAATTCAGTCAAGAGTCTGACTTCTAGACAACCTGTCTGCAAAAATATTTGTTCTTTTCACTTAAGTGTTGCGTAATTACTTCATGAGAATCATTTAAGGTCATTACACACTCATCATCATAAAGTCTGATTTTTTCCCAGAAAGATATCAGATATCTGGTATATGGTCAAGTATGTTTTACAAGATTTGGTTTGTCTGGTACTTCTGGTCTGTGTACTTCTAGACTGGAGACACACAATACCTTTTTGTATCTAACTTTGTCATACTTACCTGTGTGTCCTCTGTCATGATTTGGAATAGAGGCAGCCTGGTATCAAGACATTGGACACTTTACCTGCAGAGACATGATCTGGACCCCAATTTCCTGGCTGCATTGTTGGCAAATGTATGTTAATGATCTTGCCAGTCCATTGAAAACAACTTATAGCTTATCATTCTCTTTTTAGGGGAAAAGTAATTAATAACTTTTGCTTTTCCTTTTCTATATTTTAGAGAATGGGCTAAATATCTTTTCCTGGCCTTCCTTCATTGGTAAGTATCAGGCTTGATTGTTCCTGCTTTCCATTCTGTATGAATATTACCCTTTATCCTGAGAATCTGCAATATATTAACATGTCACAAGAGTAACATTTAAAATCTATTTGTCAGACAAATAGATAATGGATTATTCTAGCAACTTTGGTCAAAGCTCCTGCTCAAAAAGCACTTCACTCTGAGCCATAGTATTGAATTAATGGTGTAAATATAATTTACAATCCTCAAAACTAAACATATACAATATACAATATACAATCCTCAAAACTAAACTCAAACAAATAAATTACATTGTACATGTCCTACTACTGAAATTATATAGGATTAACAAAACCACCCAGACCCCAAAATCTGTGCCTGCTTTTTGTAATCAATGCATGTTGCCAGTCAAGAAAGGCTTCAGCATACAGAAGGTTCTAAGTGTTAATAAATTCCAACATGAACATTAAGTCTGTTCTAAGGAAAAAATAGTATTCTATGGTGTACATTTGGAATTTTGAGCCTACCACAAATCCCAGAAGCTCACATTCCCAAAACAAATGCTCTCCAGCAAATACCAAACAAAAATAACTTTTCAACAGAAGATGTCTCTGGAGTGTAGAAAAATACCAGCTCTTTTAGGACAGTCATGCAGGAGAAAGTTAGTAAATAATCATCATAAACTACAGCTTCTTCTGTGAGCTCAACCAATAACCATCATACTTGGGTGGTGGCAAGAAGAACAAGATTATTTTCATTTTCTCTATGTGACAAATTCCTCTGTTCTCCAGATTAAATGAAATAAAGCCCTCCACTGCATCTGGTATAATAAAATTATTCTACTACTCTCTTCTAGTCCAGATGAGGCAATCAGAAATGAACACTTTTCCCTTACAGCTGCTGCTGCTTCTTTTGATCAAAATTGCTCTGTGTTCTCAGTGACTGTAAATCTGAAAGAGGAAGTGTTTTTAGGAGACAGAATAGACGTGCATCACCCTCTTTGGTAAGCATTCAAGGTTTTCTATACTCTGGGGATTGCAAAAAAAGTTCTCTGCATATTTCAATGTCTCAGATGTTGTTCTTTATTAATGGGATTTTCCACATCAAAATCTCCAAGCATATCATGGATATTATTCAGCCCAAATGAATTCATAATTAAGAGTTCAAGCAGTGCAAAATCCAGGATTTTTTTGGAGAATCTTAATAGATCTCACATTACTAGGCTGTTACCAGCCCAATCCAGAGAAGAATGAATAATGCTTAAACCGTTAAACCATTAGGGTTTTTGAGGAAATGGAAAGCATCCACCCTATCTAAGAAATCAACTCCGCAGAAATTGTTCCATTGTCAAACACTCTGGGAAAGCAAGTCCATTATTTTGTTGTGGTTTTTTTAAGTTAGCAGGGTTTCATCAAGGCAGCTTCTTTTTTTAACTGTGCAGTATTATGTACAATGTTTCAACATAAGCTGAAAAATAGGATGCATTCATGGCAAGTGCTGTCACATGGGCTGCATTCCCCAATGAGACCATTCTTATTTCCAAGCAATGAATTCTCACTACCTGCAGCAATAACACCTCAAGCTGTTTATCTGACTCTGCCATCTCAGAGTAGCCAGCAAGAATGCTGAGTACAAGCTAAGTGTGAATGGAGGCAGGAGCACAAGTCAGCAGGAGCCAGGAAAGATGAAGATGAGGAGACATTGCCCAGTATAGCCTCATGGATTCATAGTGAATAGATTGGATTTAATGAAATCCCTGCTTAGAAGGAAATTTAAAAATATTTTGCCGTATCTCTGGTTTATCACAGGAGATATGCTTCACTCAAATATCCCTTTTCAAGCCCAACCACTTTGAATAAAGAACTTAGACCAAGCAGGAGAGTAATTTAAGGCAGGAAAAAAAGCAATATTTGAGGCTCCTGTAGTGGCAGAAGCCCAAATGAGCACTATATTCTTCAGTGATCTGTGAGGCAGAAGATCTTTTCCCACAGTCTTTCACAGTCCAGCCTGGGGGAAAATAATTTTATGACATTAAACTTAGTGATTGCCCTGGTCCCAAGAATTCAATTGATACAAATTTCCATTTGAGTCTGTAAGATCAAGTGTGCTTTACATCTTTGCCACATGCTCATAGACTTTCCTGGCTAACGTTGGCCACTAGAAGATTCTTTTTCTGCATATGATTCTTGGGATACCAGCTGTAAAATCAGGCAATACAGATGTTATTTTGTTAGAGCCTGCTAGCTTTTGAACAGCCTAGGATGATGTGGAGGGGAGATGAACACTTGGTAACAGGTCCAAATTCACCCAGTTTCACACCTGCCATACCACTGGCTGAAGAATAAATTTATTATTTGGGGGTTTGTTATTATCTTTAATGCAAACTCTGATAAAGTAATATGCAAACAGAATATTTGAAAGAGACAATACATGTAAAGACTTTAATAAAATGTGGGTTGAGTAATGTAAGAAAATCTCAAGTATTTTGTACCAACATAAAACCTCTAAAGCATCTCTTTCATCTGAAGTAATTGATTTAGGTAGCCAGCAATTCTTTTATCTCAGAAAAGAGCCCCCCAATGGAATTCATTGCCAATATTTTTTTCTGAAAGTGATTTAGATGCATCATGCACATTCAGTCTCCTCTCAATTCTCTCTCAGCAAGGAAATTGTCTCTAACTTTTTCAGGAAGCAGTTTTGAAATTCCTCCCATTAAACACAGTCCCAGTTTTTGGAGGTGTGAGCGCTTTGACAGGCTCTACATCTTCTGTGCATGACTGGCCTGCATAACATTCTCTGGCTATGATTTTCCTTTTGCTCCTTTGAAGTGTTTTCATCTAGGTGCAATATTATAATCAGACAATTAAATACTGAGGGATTTGGGAAGAGCAACACCCAGTATTTTTTTCTGAAACAGAAAGCAAGACTAGAGATATACCTAAGAAAATTCCCTGTTCACCTCAGGGCATCAGGTTTACCTGATCCAATGTCTTGTCTCTGGCAGTATTCCACATCTGGTGCTTTTGATGAAGATCGAAAAAACCCCTATGCTGTGGAATATCTGGCCAAATACATATATTTATATCACTGTGCAACTTAGGACAGTGAAGTTACAAACTCACTGAAGGTTGTAGGAAGAAGGCTGAGTGGTGTTCCCCAGGGATAGGAGTTTAGAGAGTCAGAAAGTGAGATAGAGGTTTCTGGAGAAGTCTGAGTTTTGAGAAGCATCAGACTTAAAAGTAAGACACAGAACTTGGTCCAATACCTCTCAGTGAATGTCCTGTCTCACCTACTGCAATCTTTGTTACCTGGGAGACAGTACTTTTCATCTTTTAATAGATTTTTTAAGGCATTTAGGTGAAATAATTGGTAATCTCATTCATTACTAGAAGCCTTTCAAGTACTATCTTCATGACACTATTCTTTGGAACTTCAAGACCTTGAACCTGTGTGTTTCAGATGGGAACTGGATTTCTAATTCTAAGGTTGAAAATACCAGCCAATATCCTTAAGATTTTCCAGATTAAAGGTTTTGGGCTTGAGATTCAAGCAACTAAAAAAGACAATTTCCTTCCAAATCGAAATTTTGAAGTGCATATCAATACTTCTGTATTTTTCTATTAAAAAAAACCCAGCTAATTTTTTCTGATTGGGTCTGTTCCATTTTCACTGTCAAAAATATCCATATTCCATAATGGGTGTCTTCTATAGCAACCCACTATTGCTATTCTATAACAACCCACCTGTCTTCCAAGCAACAAAACCTCTTAAGAATTGTTTAGCTATGGATTTTGTTTTAATACCTCATCTATCTCATGCTGTCCATTTGAAAATCATGCTGTTGGGTTTTTACCCCTATGGTTTTACAGTTATCCTCTAGTGATTGGATCTATTTCATAATCAGTCTTATGTCTGGAATGCCAAGGAGTTTCCTCCCTTTTCTGTGTCAAGGAGTGATTTATACCTGTGCTCTCCAGGGAGCAGTGTTAAGGTTATACCTTCCTCTTCCTGCTGTTCAGAAACCAGGAAATTTCTACTTGTTTCTACTCCAACATTGTTCAGGGTTAGATACTGTTAAAAACATGTATGATGGAGCAGTTCACAAATTACAAGATAGTTTTATGGATAGTTATATTATTAAAGGGAGATGCTTAATCTATACTCAGTTTTCACTGATGCCTATTAGGATCTTCTTTAGAGCAGAAGAGAAAAAACACTTGTGAATATGACAGTGTGATTACAAAAACAAAAACTTGATCTGAAGACTTGTGGCAGTGTCCTGGTTTCAGCTAGTCTGGAGTTATTTTCCTTTCAGTAGCTGTTACAGTGCCATGTTTTGGATTTGGAATAAGAATAGTGTTGATAACACGCTGATGTTTTGGGTTTTTGCTAAGTCAGGTTTATCCTGAGTCAAGGACATCTTTCCTTGGTTCATGCTCTGCCAGTGAGGAGATACACAAAAGAAACTGGGAGGAAGCAGAGCTGGGACAGGTGACCCAAACTGAGCAGTGGGAAGATATTCCACACCACATCATGCCCAGCATCAGCTGGGGGGAATTACCTGGAAGGGTGGCCAGCCTGGGTCCGAGAAGGGGGTCTGGCATGGGTCAGTGGGTGGTGAGCAATTGCATTTTGCATCACTGGTTTTTCCTATTTTATTACCATTTACCATTATTACTGTATTTTACTTTATTGTCAGTTATGACACTAATCCTATTCAACCTATGAGTTTTACTTTGATTCTTCTTCCCAATCCACAGAGGTGGGGGGAGAGAGGAAGTTTGAGTGAGTGGCTGCATGATGCTTAATTTCCAGCTGGGCTTAAACCACGTCAGGCAGCTAGACCAAGAGCTAAGTTTATCTTGTTCAAAGCATTTACTAGATTTTAAGATTATGATGACTGTGTGTCAATTCTGACTAATGAATATGGTAAACTGAGTACAAATTGAGGTGTGTATATTTGCTTTGTTGCATCTTATATGAATGAGTTTTTGTATTTATGGAGATGTGCACAGATTATGGAGAAAAAGAATAATACAGCTGTCATCCTGTATGAGATGTGAACTTTGGACATTGAAGGAATGAGACAAAAATCATTAAGCTGTCTATATGTAACATTCTACTGTAAGATGGATCTGTATTGGAAAAACACTGGCATGTCTAGCTGAGAAAGCTTTGCATTTGCTATGTTATTTGCAAAGAGTGTAAAATAAATGGCTTGAATAATTTAGATTAAATTAACGGAAAAAAGTAAAAATCTCCAAAGGAAGTATTTTTCATTATAATCAACACAATCAAGATTTCAGGAAAAAGTAGTATGTACAACTGGCTGCAACATCAAATTATAAAATAAAATATCCTGCAAAATGTACTGTTAAATTTCTATTATGAGACAGCACAACATTATGTAAATGCTACTTATTTTTTCTCCTCGAAATAGAAGAGAAGCTAATATAAAATGCTTCTTTGTCTGGTTCAGGCAAAATGTCACTGAGAAGATGGAAAGCCCAAAGAAAGCTCAGCTCAGCTCAAATTTTATGTATCTATGTGGTGTCCTATATTAATAATAACGATCTGTAGTTAAATAATTTTGCATTCTTGTAAACTGGGCTAGGAGGACACTTATTATTAATGGTAAGGTCTGCACAAAAATGGTTTTAAGGAAACCATTAAGCATGATAGATGACATTGGAAACATAGAAAGAAGATAATGACTCCATTCTCAGTGAGTAGTTGCATCTCTGTAAGAACCTAACTTATTGTCACTGCTCAGTATGAGAGTATTGCTCAAACATTTGTGTGTTTGGGGGAAAAAAGTCATTTTGCAGAAATGACTCTTGAGGAAGAATGTGCTCTCTTTTACTGTTACAGTGTTTTAAACAGAAGGAATTTGTAATTTCAGTGTGATCCAGAAGGCAGTCACTTTCAGTGTTAGTGGAGTTACATTACAACAAATGTAATTTTTATGTCAGAAGATCCTTCAGGGTAAGGGGATGTTTATTGATTGTAAATGGCCATAGAAAACTGAATATGTAAGCTGGTACAATAAACTTTAGCCTGTGACAAGTGAGTAGTTTCTCCGCTGCACTGCAGGTGAAGTTTCAATGGTGTAATCTAAGCATTACTACCGCACAAGGAGGAAAAATGGACCTCTTTCAAACACCTTTAGTTTTCATTTCTTCCTTTCTTTTTGCATTTCTTTGTATTTCTGCAAACCTTTTAAAAAATCTTCTCCTTTATTTGAGACCACCGGTTGAGTCCTGGAGATGCTTCTACAGTCAGAGACCTCCACCAGGGAGATGTTTCCCCCTCTGATTTTGTGAGGCAGAAAATGATGAGGTAGGCAGTGGTTTAGGTGAGGACAGCACTGCTGAAGGCAGCAGATGGAGGCAAAGCACAGCAAGAATCCTCTTGTATTCTACTTTCGTCTCCATTCCAGGGGCATCCCTGATTATTTTCTGCAGGCAACTTCTGAATGCCTTGTGGAACGAAGTTGCAGCCTGTCCCAGTGGCCAGAGACAAATGGAAGACTGGAACTGAAGAATTTTTCTTGGCTAAGCAAAAAGGATACCCTCTGAATTGTCTTGAGGTGCAGGCTA